>QNGE01004617.1:18816-54729 GCA_008508345.1 Paragonimus westermani
GAAGTCTATGTGACAACCACAGAGGCATCAGTTTGGTGTCTGTTGCGTCCAAGTTACTCACTGGCCTCATTTTACGTCGGCTCACTAAACCCAGAGAAAGTCAGATACGTGAAGAACAAGCAGGATTCAGATCCGGTCGGGGGGGTGTTGATCACATTCTGCCTTCCAGTTATCCTTCCTGTATCTCTTCCGTATTTATCCCGCGACCATTTCGATCCATGCTGCTCCCGAATAGTGGTGTGAGTAGTATGGTGCGACCTTCTATCCTCACTACACATCTATCGGAATACAAACGAACTACAGACCATTTATTATCTAAACGTTCCCATTGTGTCATCAGGCATCTCTGTGTCCGCAATCACTCAGTATTCAAACAGTACCCCGTTAACGGATATTCTACTTATGTATATTCAGGCTTTTAAATGAAATGCTGTCTAAATTAAATATAAGATGTCACGAGTTTTGCTCGTACTTCTGGGTTTTGTGTGCTGGTATCTGCATAGTTCGTTGCACCAAGATGAAATTACTCATTGTGGTTTTCACCTACGGTTTTCTACTTACATATAAGTCCAGTAACAGGCATATTGTGCATATCCATGAGTTTCATAACACTGCCTCTTTCTACTGACAGCACACAAATTATATCCATAAAAGGCACTCAGGTTTACTTTGGGAGTTACGTCACTTTTGCTGTGTTGTTTCGTCATCCCCAGTCTGGAGCCCCATCTTGCAATCCGGTTGTTAATAAGTTCTTTTTTGGACAAACTGTGTATTCCTCAAAACTGATTATTGCTTATGTTATTCTGTTAGCCCCTGTAGAAAAAAAGAATGACGTGAAGTTTGCTGTTGTTAATACGTCTTCTCCAAGACCAAATCGGACTTTTTTTCCAGTTCTTCAAACACTTGCGTGCGACAGCCCAAATGACCACTGTTTCAAGGATTATGCACACTCAGAATGACCGTATCTCAATATACGATTCCTGTTCCCAAAATTTGTGATAGAAACAACAGACAAATATATTGTTAGAATCATGTGCCTGGAGAGTTTAGGTGAATGTGAACACGGGCTGATGCCATCGCTCACCACAACACAAGCTAACTTTTGGTGTGTCTAACTCTGTGAAATGGTCAATAGCACTACAGAAAGTTCACCAGTGGTTTGTGGACCATTGTAACTGCAAGATGACTTTAAATCTAGTCATCATTTTTAAGATATCTGTTAGGCATACGCCAGTTATGACTTCCACATTGGAGTGTGACTTCCACTGCTGTTGTGAAGATCAGTAACCGACAGACCGGCCTCAGCTATTTGAAATGCCGTCCACTAAAATCAAAATTTGTGTAATTGAGTATAGTAATCAAGTAGTATCGGCCTGCTGCGAGGTTCAAAATGTGTTAACATGACGAGTTAACTAGACCTAAATATTGACCTACTGTTGGCCGTAAAATAACAAAGAGTATCTAGAAATTACGGGAGTAACTGAAAGAAACAAAACGGTTCAACTGGAAGTCTATTGCATTGACTTGTGTACAGTGTTTTTTTTCGATAGCCTGGTCGAATTCGAACTCGAAATGAGAAAATAATTGTTTTAAATCTGCTCGTAAAATCGAATGATGAGGTTAAATGATCACTTTCTTCAAGCGGAACAGTAACTAAAAGTTCCACTGATTCACGGTTGTTGTCTACTATAGCCTTAAGAAATTAATAGCCTTGACCAGCTCACATACCTAGATTAGCACCAAATGTGAGATTCTCTCGACAGCACTGTAATTGGAGGGGGGCTCTGTGTATCTGATTATCTGGTCTGGTCCTTCTGTCGTTACCAATTATGTTTCGTTTATCGTGGACAAAAAGCATATTGATTTTACTTGGTGTCAAATAATGTACCGAGGTTAAGAAGGACAACTTGTAACCGAATTTATCTCGACCTTGCGTTCTAGTGGATCTGTGTCCGCACTCTTATTCTGATGGTTATTCACTACTAGTGGTCCGGTTCCTCTGGGGTGCAAGATGTGAATTCACTTCATTAAGCTCGGAACCGCTATCTTTCATACGATGGCCACTGCTTGCGGAAACTATTAAAAGCCTGTCTGATAATAAGCTGTTTCGTTGCCTTAAAAAGTTTTGTTTTTAATGAACAAGGTTCAGCAAGTTCCAAGATTAAAACTTGCCTGATTCCTCATACTGTTCTGCATTGGTCATCTTGTGTTGTACGCACGAACACACGCATATTTCACTGAGACCAGAAACATTTTGAGTGACGACGAAAAATCGTCAGTTACTACGAACGGTTAAGTTAAATTAATAAAAACGAAACGGAAAATTGTTTGGAAAAATATGTAATAGACATTCAGAGATATAAAATATATGAACACCCAAACAATTACATCAACCTATTGTGTCATCACCACCACGGCAACCTTTCGGGCTGCTTCAACCACTTTTGTGCACTTAGTGCAGGCTGGTGAGTTCTAATCAGCATAGCTTCACCAAAGGCCAATAACTTCGGATTCTGATCACGTAACAGTATTTTGAATGATCTAAGTGGGTCAATCTGGTGGCCTGTTATCACGATACGTTTTGCGATCGCTGAGGTGGGACTTCGAGTAACGGATTCACTGGTTTAGATTAATATGTCATGCGTTGTTTTAACCAGTTCGGGACGTGTTCTGCCACTCGCTGAGATAGCATTTGGTCTGTTCTGCCTCTGGAGACGTCACCTCAACTGCAGTTGAACTGATAGACAACGTGAGAGACAAAGTAATCATACATCCTTTGAACTGGCAGAGACGGAATACATGTCGGTGAGTTCCCAAGCTGTATGTTCAAGTGACGTTGAGTCTCTTTTTTTATAACAGTCCTTCTTCGTGAGACATTCGGATGTTATAAGATTTTATTTCGAACCAAAACTGTGAAATAGATATTCCACCTGAATATCACATTCGTTAAGTGTATGACGTTTTAGGGCTATCATGGTAACATTAATGTCATTTCCCCACAAAAGTGATTAGAAGTTCCTCGGATACTGACCGGTCTGTATACGTCTGCTCAAAAAACAAACTTAGGCTCTCGTCTCGGTCAGTTGTGTGTTAAACTTAACAAATTTTTTAATTCAACGCAGCACAGTTGGGTCCTTGGCACGTTTCAAATAGTTGAAAATCTCCAGCCTACAAACACCTTTTCGGTTATTCATCATCAGGCCAATTACGTAACATTTAAATGAAACAATGTCGGTTCAGAACTCTACGTCCATCTAGTTGTGGAGAAACAACTGGAAAAAGCAAATCGCACAATCGAACCAAGTCAATCCATTGAAATCACTCACTGACTTCCTGGTAAATCCACAACGGTACGTTCGTAATTCTTCTTTGTTTTATCTGGATAAAAAGTTGGTTAGAGTTTTATCACTGCATCCTTGATTCTGTTATCCACAACGTGAAACCGGGCATTTGGATTTGGAAGTACAGTTCGAGAACTTCTTTTCCTAGCTATCTCAACTTAACCCATCATCTACGCTGCATGTTGAGCTACCGACGNGAAGTTCTCGAACTGTACTTCCAAATCCAAATGCCCGGTTTCACGTTGTGGATAACAGAATCAAGGATGCAGTGATAAAACTCTAACCAACTTTTTATCCAGATAAAACAAAGAAGAATTACGAACGTACCGTTGTGGATTTACCAGGAAGTCAGTGAGTGATTTCAATGGATTGACTTGGTTCGATTGTGCGATTTGCTTTTTCCAGTTGTTTCTCCACAACTAGATGGACGTAGAGTTCTGAACCGACATTGTTTCATTTAAATGTTACGTAATTGGCCTGATGATGAATAACCGAAAAGGTGTTTGTAGGCTGGAGATTTTCAACTATTTGAAACGTGCCAAGGACCCAACTGTGCTGCGTTGAATTAAAAAATTTGTTAAGTTTAACACACAACTGACCGAGACGAGAGCCTAAGTTTGTTTTTTGAGCAGACGTATACAGACCGGTCAGTATCCGAGGAACTTCTAATCACTTTTGTGGGGAAATGACATTAATGTTACCATGATAGCCCTAAAACGTCATACACTTAACGAATGTGATACCACTCGAAGTCGACTTGAGGAGCTGCGGGTGAACTTGACCTAATGTGAGCACCGTCTGGAGCGGCTGATACCCGAAGACCATGCCGACTTCGATTCTTGAATTTACGTGTCAATTTGCAGACGTTCGGACTCTTTTTCAATGAAACATACTAGCAATTGAGTCTGAAAGTAAATTTCAGGATTCATTGCCTCATTAATGTCCTCATCATAGACATCATTGGTTTACATTTATGTTTAACCATGAAGAAAGAAGGCAACCAGTGTCTAGGCGATAGTTGGATGACATGCTAGGTGGAGTTAACGGAAATGCTAACCCATTGGATATCTTAGCCCTTTTCAACTCGGTCCACAAGAACTTAACATTTACGATAGACGTACCCATCCGAAGCCGTGCTAATGGATTTGTTCAACACAAGGTCTATAAGAAAGAGATCTGAAATATGCAATATATCCATTTCAGTAGGTTTCTGGCCTGATTCAGAAAATAAATCCCACAAACAGTTTGACTGATACAGCAATAAGACTATGCGCACAAGATAAGACTTCCGATCAGTTGCTTATTTTCTATGCACAGTGATCTTGCAAAATGGCTACCTGAGCGTCGCCACAGAAAAGAGGAGGTGCCCCTGGCAGAAAAGAAAGCAGTGTACATTTCGTTGCTATTCAAGTGTGACACGCTTGCTGGGGCAACAGCCAAAAGACGGCACTGTAGTCTACAGGACATTCTATGCTATCAAATTGCGCGTCTATCTCAACTCCAATCCGGCCTTGTGTTCATGGCTAGGAGAAAAGGTGCCTGTTTCTGCAGATTCCTTCTGTGTATACTCATTTACTTGCTCCTTTGGAATTAGTCGGGTGGATCGCACTACCAGGCGCTTATCTGAACGTAACCGTGCGAACCATCTGGCCCGGGTCAATAGCGGAGACACCAAGACAATTACGAGCACAAATGTGGCACATATTGTCGATTCGTCATCGTCATCATCATCAACATCATCATCAACATCCTCAACATCGTCATCATCACCATGACCACAGGCAACAGTACATCGGTGGTTCACAACGATGAAGAGAGAAGGAAAAACAAACGTTATGTAGGAATGGGGAAGAAAATAAGAAGAGGACTGGAAGGGACCTAACTGCTAAAAATGGCTACGCCTATATCCGAACATTCAACATCAATGGGTCCACACCTTGTCGATTCGCACCATACCATCAACCCGGCCTCCTCTTTCCGTCCGCCCTACCGGACCAAGGACGGTCAGTCACATGGCGTGAGATGCCGAAGTTGGGCCACAGTTGGGGCGATCAAAAGCCGACTGAATAATTCACCCTCACGCACACAGAAACGTCTTGTTCAGGTTTTGCGGTTGTCATGGCCTACCACCCACACCATGACCGACCAACCTGTTACGAATCGAGTGGCGTCATAATTGTGACGTAACTGTATCGAAACGTTGTCTCCAAACCTATCACCGACGTGTTTGATCTCGACTGAACTTGTTGTTCGTGTTTTCGTTTCGTCCTGACGAGAATATTTCATCTAAATGTTACGTATTTGGTTTGATGGTGAATGACCGAAAAAGCGCATGTTCGCTTCCACCGTCTTCTCTGTTGAGCGCCTAGATGACTTTAACCCTATGCCTACTTTCATAAGTAGTCTTACCATTTCTTCTTTTTTATTCGTTCAATGAGTGTCAACTATGAGGCTGTCAAACGAAACTGACAGTTATCGGTGCCGTTGCCTGCTACCATTTTGTATGGAAATCGTTTGTTATCTAGTCTAAGAAATTTCCTATTGTGACCGTGCGGTCCGTAGCCGTTCTACGTCCTCTGTAGATTGTTGGCATCTCTTAACTGCCCCCATTGTGCTGAAAAGCTACAACGCTGACGAACTGCGCACACAGTGGTAGGCTGTTACTTGGCATTCGTAGTACTAGTCCCAACAGTCTACTTCTATGCGTCTTCTCAAAAGTCGAAACACTGAACTGTATCCCCATCGCTGCTTGCTGTGTGATTCTACCTGATGAGTATAATCGAATCCACATGTGTACGATGGTGCTCCTACGGATGGCTTGTATCCTTCAAATTATTCTTGTGTTTCTGTAAATCATGTTGATTCTTCAAATCACTTCAATCAGAGGCGTGTTTTCACGTAGCATAATACGGGTAGATAAACACAACTTCTCACGGCATAGTCCTCATTGTATTTCAGTCGTACTGTTACTCTTTTTGATCTCAATCTGTCCGACACAGACTAGCAGTTAACCGTATCAAATTTATTCACATCAGTCCGGTTTTAAAGCCTCAAACAATTGGGACAGCATTAGTTGTGGATAACCAACAACTTACCTAGCTAGCCAATATCGTCTAATAGCGAATAGACCAACTGAACAATGCTCACAAGTGATGATTATCTAGCGTTCGGATGGCACAATTTGGCAGTACGTAGTGCATGGCCATTTATGGTTGGGTGATGAAGTGATGAGCCGTTGTTCAAAACCCTGCTCCGCTGTGTCTTAGAGTGAACGAAACTCCAAATATTCAGGTCATTTCAAAAGAGGCCGGATGAATTTTCTGTTGAACGTAAACGTTGTGGTCACAGAGTCCATATCAATGTTCACCACAAACTATTCTTCAGAACTTAGCATTTATTAAAGTAACCAGCGACATACTTCCGGGTTTTTATTTTCTGATGACAATTTTTATTGCCCTGTCCTCAACGCATCGTTCCGAAAGAGTGCCATATAATCCAGATGACGCTTAACGCGTCCCTGTTCTCCCTCGATCAGACATACCTCGGCGCGAACTGTGCTGGGTTACTTAATAGATTTGCTGAAGCTTATTTCATCTGATTTAATAAAGTGACTTAACACCCCAGACCGTTAGCATCCTGCTTTCACAATTACAAATGTGATTATTCAGTTGAACGGTTTAACTGCGAAACGTTCAAGAAATGCTCTAAACAACAGCAGCTATAATCCACTATTCAACATCACGTTTGGACAGACATTCTTGGTGAAGCGTGTAAGGAAAAATCAGTCAGGTTTCTTGCTCGATAGTCCTGTAAAATCGCCAGCCATGTCTTTCTGGACAGCTTGTGAGAAGCTTGACCAATGTCGTAGTTCATAGCATTCAGAATAGGTAGATTTCGATTGGATATACTGGCAATGATGCGCTGGACAAAAACGTGTACTTCCTGATCCAGCTTGCGTTGAATTGTTGGTAGGCGGTGAAGCATCTGTGCCACTGTT
The DNA here is from genome assembly GCA_008508345.1 of Paragonimus westermani. Lineage (NCBI taxonomy): Eukaryota > Metazoa > Platyhelminthes > Trematoda > Plagiorchiida > Troglotrematidae > Paragonimus > Paragonimus westermani. Next base: position 26,155 of record QNGE01004617.1, read on the forward strand.
CTTTCACGCATTCTGTCAACGCAACGTTTGGATATGGATCCAAATGGACGAGAGACTAGCGGAAGTGTCCTTTCGCTGTGAGTTAAACATGATCCCGATTCCGGAACTTTCACGTCTTCCTTTGTTCGGCTTGAAAATTCGTGCTGAGTTGGTGGCTGAATGGATGAAGTTATTTTCTGGTTGTTTGTGTCGAATTGTCTCATTGGTTGCCGTGCTTTCAATCGTTTGTTTATCCTAAAAGTATGGGTCAAGATTGAAAGAAGCATTAAACAACGCTCAAACTGATGTAGAGTTCCCTGTTGTTCGTGCGTACATTGTAAGTATAGCATGATGTGCTAGGTATATCGAAATCACAGTCATATGAGTCCCCGTTTACCTGAGTGTTCCATTTGATGTGTGAGCAAATTGACTAATTTCATATCAGCTCAGCGATTAACGTAAGATCCTGGCTAGAGTTTTTAACCAATGAGATTAGAGATCCAGCATTTATCACCATGCCCGAGAACACTGCGTGGCTTGAGAGAATACAAACTGAATTATTGGTTCTAACATTTCAAGTAGAACAATAGCTTCAGAACTATAAGTACAGCTCAAACAACGTGACATTAAAGTATATTCTTTGAAATACTGTTCTGTTGCATTGAAACGTGTACATAGGTCTCCCCGACAACCCACGTGGTAGGTCATACAGTTAATAATTGAAAAACACAGACCGAACCATACAAAAATATTCATTGGATTCATGCTAGTCAGGTGTGGAGTTTTTAACCTGATTTTTTAAGAAATAACTAGTGTCGGATAATTATTCAACAAGACCAAAATGATTGGATTCCGTGTCATTCGTATGATGGAAACAATTGTCTTTTCCTTATGGGCTTCTGACCTGGAAGGAGACAGTTAATCTTTGGTCTAAACGAGCTCCCAACAGCACAACGCCAGTTGATACAATGTGCACCTGATTCGACACAACCTCCATGCTGAGCAAGATTATTTTTCGTCATTATCTGCGTTCGCTGTGGCTTGCCAAATCATGGCGGAGTTTATGGGTTCGATGGCTAGACTTCACTCCGAATAGCCCCCAGTAACTGATGGGATCTGTTTTATCAAATCTTTATCACTGTTACGGTTATTGGACACTTTTGCGGCGTAAATGTGGAGCGAAACACTTCTCTCCATGAATCACTAAGCAAACAGAGAACACGACTAATTTAAATGCTCGATTGCTATGATCACCATTATGTTTTTGCCAGGCTAACTTCAGTCTTCTGCGCACTAATAAAATGAGTAGCTCTATAGGAACTTATACATTGCGACAATTGCACGTGTTTGACAAAACAAAGCTACGCTTTTGCTTTGATGATTTCTTAACATTCTTCAGTGGTTTGGTTGACCAAACTTAACTAGTAGTGACGAGTCGGTGTGATGTGGCGTGCAGAGAAGGGTCAAAGTTAGATGGAAAAGTAGATGTTCATAGGCAAGCTGCACTTTTAAGGATAATGCCTTAAGAGAGGCATGCAGTATCAGTTGTCTCCGGTAGCGATTTTTAGTCTAACATAGCCATTGTATGGAAAGACAGACTTCCATTATGAACAACGAAATGAAAATCCGTAGCGTCCGGATACACATTCTGTGAAGTTAAAACCCTTTTCGCGTTATTCCGCATACTGCAGCGAGGTTGTGACAAAATGTGGATCCAATCAAGACAGTTTTTACGGTTTGGAAATATGGAGAGGCGAGAGTGGGTTGGACTATGAGGAGTTGTTTATAGAGCAATAGCACGTGGAATTGAACCATCTGGGTAGACAAACGATAAGGAAGACTGAGCGTAAAGAGTATGCTGTCAAGCGTCTGCAATGCGGTTCACACAGATGCGTCACAAACTGTGACGCCATCCACTAGTCTGGTGGCATATTGGTTGCATTGGTTTGCGCGTAAACGGTAGGTAAGCAATACGGTCTGGTTGAGTTCAGAGATAATTAGCGTGTTTACCGTCTGATACCTGAACTGGGGAAACGGTTCGGTCACTTGTACAGATCACTGCTCTGATTGTCGTAGAACTTCAATATATTCCGTAAAACTAGAGTCAGTAACATAAACAATATTGTTGAAAGTAAAAATGACGGCCGATTTCCGTTAACAGTGAATGTGAGTATATGTTATCCAGTGCAGTCTTCAATTTTACAATACTCGCCGGTGTTGAAACAAAAATGCACATCATTAGACAACAGTCACTTATACAGCAATCCTTTCTCTCCGTGTGACACAGGTACATGTAGTTCCCAAAGATCCCTGTAGGTCTCCCCGAGCGCAAGTCATGTAAAACGGTTTTCATCCGGTGAGCTTTCCAGCGCAAGAGACCACCAGACTGTGTTATCGGTGAGTCAGGAGAAACTGTTAGTGTTGACAGTGAAAACCGTTCTAACATATTTCCCACTGCCACGCATTTGAATTTTTCATTTCCGTGAGCGTTTAAAGCGTCAGGATGAAAACCTGGGAGCAGCGCGAGATTTGTCGACCTGGGGACCAAAAAGGGATTAGTGGGCGGTGTGTGCACTTTTTTAAAAGAAAGCCGAACTCCTCAACTCATTCTCTGTGGAAGTACTCGAATGCCCAAATTACAATTGCGCAGAGCATGTTGTGGCTGACAACGTACCTGCCTGCCCCCAAAGGATTCATCATTACCATAATGTCAACTGACTTTATATACGAACCTTACTGTTAACCAATTACACATGAAACATAATAACATTGGCCTTATTAACCTGATGCAAAGCAAACGTTTCGTTATTAGGTTTGTCTGACGGTCCATTTACATTCGGTGTAGGGACAATTGAGTGGTGTGTTACCAATGTATTACCATCGTCATCATGGACAGAAATCCACCAGTAGTTCACATTGATACCTAACTGCCACACAACCATGAAGAAAAAACCAAACCCTGTACACGAAGGGGATCGGAAAAAACAGAGTGAGGGGACGAGACCTAACTACTAACAGTGGCTTCGTCTATATTCAAATATTCAACATGAATGTGCCCACACACTGTAAACAAACAACCGACTTATAAGTGGAAGTAAGGCGTCATCAGTAAGACAGCTGTTCTACAATCTTGACTGCCATGACAGCTTCTTTACGGCCTTTTCAACCCAGTGTCATTGAGTGCCCTCACTTCATGGATAATTAAGTCAAACAACGGCAACATTCACGCCACCGATTCCGATCAACCGCCATCTCACTTAACGTCACCAATCACCGACTGTGAGTCACGAGATCCTCAGCTCGAAAAACCAGCCCGACCTATAGTGGCCAGCCCCTGCTGAAACCTCATTTCTCTACACTAGGTCATCATTTGTCTACCCTACGTCTCAGGCCAGTCGGCCATCGCGTAAGCGAGCAGCGCTCATGGTGGCAGACGACTGGCTAGCATTCTTAGTACATGGCCTAATCATCTACATCTGTGCATGACTAAACAAAAAGAACTTGTTCAACAACTATCACCAAATTTCAGCTTTCTAATCTCTTCGTTGTTCGCTAATTGATTTCACCAAAGGCGAACGATCGAATGTAGACGTCGGTACTTAAATACCTGAGGACAGTTCACATGTCCTATTTGAGCGACATTGTTTCGCCCCTGTAAAGTAATACAGCCCTCACTGTTGTCCCATATACGCGACCCCTAAGCCTCAGAGAGATACCTTTCTGTCTCCAGATATGTCCCAAATTGGTGATTAATGCCCTAGCTTTAAAGATACGGACTTTTATTTCACTCTCTACACCTCCAACGTTGTTGGTGTGTCATCCTAACGGCATAATTCGGTCAACGGTTTACATGATTTTGCTATGTTACACTGAATCTAAATGTCAAACGAACTTAACGACCATTCGTTAGGGTCTGCTGATGAATGGCAGATAGAGCAAGTTCAGACGTCACAATGAAGGAGAAGCTTTCAATCAAGATTGCCTCAGCTGTCTTCTGTTACGGTTGACGTCGCAAACTATCATAAAATATGGCACTATTGAAAAGCCAATTTAAGGTCTGGAAACGAAAGAAAAGCAACATTTTATCAGTTTTACATAAACAACGGTGGTTCCTTCTTTTTAGTCCCGTTCATGAAATAGCAAGTATGAAATGTACCAACCACAAACGTCTGTTCGGTATCAAATGAAACAGGTACTTTTCTTATTTGTGAAGAATCTCAAATTGGTCAAAATTTCCAGTTACCTAAACTGATATTTTGCAAAATACCTTTCAAACACAATGTAGGTTAACTTGTTATTCACATTTCAATGCGGTTGGTCCTCAGTCTGAAACATCAACGATGTTAGAGTGTGATGAATGCACACACCATACATTGACCGATCTGTACCAAAATTGCAGCAACAAATCAATTTCTTTATACCAAACAATTATGGGGTGAGATGAACAGTCATTTAGTAGGTTAAGAAAAGTCGTTAAGTCCAGAGGAGTACCAGGTTCACGAGCAATTGTTCCGAACACATAAAGCTGGCATCAGTCGATTAATCACGTAAGCCTCAGCAAACCCCAAGAATCTTGGATTAGAATGGCTTAATGGAATTTTGATTACACCAGCTAGGTCGATAGCCTGACCAGTGATCAGTAAGTGTCTAGCTACTGCGATTTAGCATCTAATCATCAAATATGAAATGGGATTTGTCTACTGACATATGTGTACTTACCGTACGACTTATGACACATTCGTTCAGATATTTTGGATAAAGGTGTTCAGGCTATATCCCAGTTCTGTTACTTCGACGCACTGTTCTATCTCCTCCAGTGAATGAGGAAGTTCATTTGGTTATCATAATTCAGCTCAACTTGTATGCTGATCACTGACTCACCTCCATTTCGCTTGTACTTAATGCGTGAAAGACACGAGATAACACGAATTAAATCGGCTGCGTGTAACTTACTTAAGCTTCCTGACGTTCTGTTATGTCCAGGTTAGTCCAAACAATGTCTGCGCATAGAGTCGAGTTGCTTATAAGATGGAATGAATAGAAATGGTCAGTCAGATTCGCTGTGCAACTTGTCTTCATACCCAGTATAGAGTTGACAATGCGAACACATATGAGGCCACTTGTTTCTAGTTTTATCAACCCGCTTTTATAACTGGACATCCGTGTCTACGACGCAATACATTGCCCCTGCGAGTAAAGCACCAGTCGTTCTGTAGCTGTTGACAGGATTTGACTGACATATATTCAGGGTATGATCAATTATACCATCAACAACTTTGAGATGGGTGGCTAGGTCCATTGAGGTTACTCAATTCTGTTACCTCTGTTATTTGTTTTTGAGTCAGGACACCTTACATAGTTTGTAATTCAGAATGCACTAATTTATAGTATCTTTTCACACAACAATCAATACTAGTATGGAAATATTGTGCTAAATGGCACAATCTTACGTTCAGTTAAATAGAGCATTCGGTTGGTCTGTTTAACGTCTACATTATTCTGTTGTATAGCAAGCAGTTTCGTTGTGAGTAGTATACTACTCACAGGTAGTATGCTATACGCAGGCGACATACAGGAACAAGAGGACAAGCCCCGAATACGACGGACAAGAAAAGACTATCGGAACAGTGTATGCGTGCTGTGTGAAAACTTTCACCAAGGTGAAGGACAACGTTTTGTCACCCAATGTATGTGAGTGCATGTCTGTCGTGCAAATGAGTGCACGTGTTTGTGGTTTAGCTTTTGACGACCTGTACGAAAATTTGCGCAATAAGCAAACTCGTTGGCCAAGCGTCTTTTGCGGACACAAAAATTCTATTCCGATTACTCGATCTACGAATCTTTGTTTATTAACTGCTCAGAAATAGAATAGGCATAGAGTTTAAACACGTTTATTTGACGTACAACTAAACCACTTGTAGAGTGATAGCTAACGGCTAACTTTACGTGATGCAGACTGATTGCTTCCACCAGACAACGAGTCACATGTATTGCTGATATAGACCAGACAGAGGGGTGTTCAAATTCACTGTCTGAAAATTTACATCCCAATCAAGGAGCTACAATTTGAATAAATAACTATCATTTCCTCTGTTCATTCATGTTTGAAGAACGGCAAACTGATTGATACAGTTTTAAGACAAACCCATTCAGATGAAGAAACTGGTTGTTTTATATTACGCTGCACAAAGTGGTTAATGCCTTGCGGAATATTTTGTAAGATTTCAGCATAGTATCAACTGGAAAGGTTGGGTGATCATAGAGTGTATGGTATGGAAAAGTTATGAATTCAAAAAGCGCTCATCACAAGTCAATGAACATTATAATTCGCAGGACATACTGGATGTTCCTCAGCCTAAATGACTTCTTGTAAAATTAACTCAGCCTCAGTTGTTTCCGGAGATTTATATATCTGCTGCTAAATGATATTAAGTGTCATATTGGGATTCTGGGTAGTTAATCACATGTGGTTATTTGTTCTGCTTTTCGGATTAAAAATCTGGGATGAAAATTTCCAGTAGCCTCTTATCTGGAATCATGACAGAATGGAAGCTTGGATAGGCGTCGTAGATAGCATATTGATTTACATAAAAGGATTAATGGGCATGACGAAAATCAGCAAGCGTTTTCACGATTGTTAGTAGAACAAAAATTAGCATCAAAAGACATCATGATCTTCTCAAAATTAGGAATATTATTTAGTGGTCTCTCGCTCATTTTTGAGGGACGTAAGGATAAACTAGGCAAGAGGAAGGCAAACTTGAACACAACACCCACTGGGATTGAAAATTTGTCGTGCCAAGATTAAACGATCGTCTGATTGCGAAGATTGCTCTCAAGTTTGGACAGTAACGTGCGTTAATCTGAAGTGTTATTTAACGGGTTCAACAAAATTGAACCTTTCAGTCTGAATCAGAATTTCTATTAAAGGGAGTCACCGACTAGACCTACCAAGACAATTTCCCATCGAGACGATCGGGTGATCCGGGCACTACTCACAGACGAGTTCAACTGGCTTTGCACATGATAGTTCAATCGTGCCCACTGGGAAGTCATTGGAGTAGTATTCACTACTGTTGTCTTATGGAAGCGTGCCTGATGTCCAAGCTTTGTCGTGACAATGGTAAGTACTACTGATTGACTCTAAAGTGAGGGAAACTCCAGTGTAGCTTTTCAGTTTGAAACGGATTAGCATTACTGTTTGTGCGGTTACGGAGTGAGCGATCATATTGAGGCAACGTTGAATCTAAATCAATTAAATCAGTAGTCTGAAACCAAGAGGTTACGTCATATAGTTCCCAAACCAGCAAATTGCACTCCAGGGCTCAGTTCGGTAGAGTTATGGTCAATCTGGACTGTGGGCTACGCTACTTTGAAAAGGGAAGCCAATGTTAGCAACAAAACCAAACCACACACAAATTTGGTTAGTTATTCCCGCTATCACTTGTTCTGCAGCGCTTCAATACGTACGAGTTCCAGTGAATAATACTGGCATGCCCAGGTAGTTTTAGAGAAGATAATTTAGTGTGCTGCAGTCTTTGATGCCAAAATAAACCCGAATACACCAAGCAATATTACCTTAACACTTCATTCATCGTGGAGTTCAAACAAACCTCGTTTAGATGTTTTCACAGAACTATATGTATACATAAAGTTTCGTGATATAATTTTCTAAACTTAAAACCACTGTTTTAATGAACTGTGGAATAACACCGGTAGAACAAACAGTCAAACTGTAAGGTATGACGCAGTTATGTCAGATACTTAAAGGTTTAGTAAGGGGCAACTTTTTCAAGAAGATGGTTCATGTATTCACGGAGGTCGATTAATCACTTCCCAAAAGGCTGATTGCAGACATAGCCGATATAAGTCGGGGTGAACAGTCGTGTGCGGAGAGGTACTCAACTTTACCAGCACTCAAACAGTATCAGTACTGTGAACGACTATACAGAAACAAAGTGCGATATTCGTGGTCTCTAGTCAGTAAACAGGGATGTTAGCGGAATTTCCGGGGTGACCTCGGCAACTGACTGCAGTCAACATCACTAGACACGAAGGAATGCAAGATTATGATGTGACGGACTTCATCAATGATATTCTGTTGTAATGGATTGGTCTATTGGGCCGGCGCCACTATTTTAAAAGTATGTTACTTACTCAGTTTGCGTGTAATATCATACTACCGGTTTCATTTTCTGATAGCAGACTTCAGTTTACGTATAATTATTTAAGGTTGTTTTCAAAAGTGCGGAGGGTTCAGCATTGAATAACCAGCTCACATCACAATCATACAAACAAGAAGGCTCAGTCTGCACTTCAGGCTGCTAGACGATTGTCCTGAATCATAGGATAGCCGACTAACTGTTCATGCCTGCCTCTTTTGGAAGAGTGAACCATGCTGAAGAGAAACGCAGAGACAGTTTGGGCCACGTGAAACTTCGAAATTACCACTGGTCATAAATTGCTGTGTTCCGCTACATTGTATGAATGCAATGTTCAGCGGAGCAGATTACGGCAAAAACAGCACTGTGGTCGCCGGGCTCCGAGAATTCTAATCATCAAGCCGAGACGAAAGGTGTGAGAGAGCCTAATTTTCCCCACGAGGCCTGAGAGAATGAAATAGTGAGTTGGGATTAGTGATCGAAGATTAGTGGTATTCAGTTAGATAAGTTAGTGAAGATAAGGCGTTCGTGTACCTGGAGGGACGGCTTTCATTGGAGAAAGACAGCTAACACAACCTCTGGGAAATCGGTGTAAATGATCAATTGACAAATCCACTAAAGTTGGGCGCATGCGACGTCAGCAACGATCGTGACGATTTGCCAATAAAAACAACTAATTTATCAACAGACAGAAACCAAACATTGTCTATTCGTAAGGAGAAACGGCATGTGGAGGGTTGAACGGAACCAGATCACAATAAATCTTCGCCACGAACCCAAGGTTTTTTGAAAAAGACCTGTTGTTAATATATTTTTGAATGACTTTCAAAATAAAACAACCAAATCGCTTCACTGGAGCGACAAGTGACTCATCGATCATGACGTAATACTAGTGCAACTGATTAATGGGGGATATTCTGGAGAGATATTTTAGAAAAGGTCGTTAGTTTGCAAGCAAATTAAGATTGCATGCTACCGTTTACAACTCTGTTGTTTTTTACTGTTCACCTCGGTAGCTAGTGGCGCACTCAACTTAATACTTATAAAAATAATTACGCGATGTTGAATTCATAAGTGCTGTGTAGAAGGACAAGTCGCTTACAGTTCTCCAAGATCTGAAAGCTCTCACTGGCGTTACTGGGATATGAAACACTCAACACACAATGACCAGCCTCGAAAGTGACTTTTCTGATCTGAATAATGTAATAATTTGATTTAATGCGTAAGTAGTTTTTCGGCATGGTTCATAAAAAAGGTTTCACAGGAAGAGTTAGCAATAACCTGTTCGGTATACCAGACACTAGGATCTTATGTTGCACTACGTGACGTTACAGTTATCGCTTAGCCGATGAGTACGGACAAACAAAATTATATTCACGATGATTTTCTTGAAATTGTACAACAATCTTCAGTAAGGAAGAGTTTAAAGACATAACGGTTGCCACGTCAATGGCTTGCTGCGACTGTTTACCAGCTTACAGCAGTTCAAAGGACAGTATACTGTATAGGTAATATCCCGCATGCTCAAAAGCTCAACGAACAGAAACCTGAGACTTAGGCATCTTCGACATCAGAACAGTTGTATGGAACAACCCACACTCAACACGTTTGACTGCTAGTTGAGACTGACTTCCAAAATAAAAACTAAGTTTGGAGGAAGCTGCACATTTTTAGACAGTCGCTATGAGAGTACGTCCGTTGCTGGGGAAGTGTTCTGTTTCATCGGATGGTGAAGGAGTTGAGGTGAACGAAACAAGCACGTTCAAGGAGAATAACATCCATTATGGGGAGAAACTAGGGTTGGTATTTTGTGACACATACTATGATATCTGACAGTTAAAATTCGCTAAAATTAACAGATTTGAGTTCAAACTACTTTTTAACCAAACTGTCGCTGTGATCTGTTTTCAGCCACGTTGTAACTGAACCCCTTCACTTTGAGTTCACAAGAACCCGGTCAGTATGCACCAGGAGATATGTTACTATTTTAGAAAATATCCCACGAGATGTTGACAAACGCCACCTTACCAATTTATCGATTAGGTGACTGAGAATCTGGCTTATAAACGTGAACGTTTTCCCCTGTTCACCGATGTTGTTGATAAGGCGTCTCTTGTCACCTCTGTTCAAAGTTTCTCAGTAAACTTAGCCTACTGACATACTAATGAGTAGGTTCATTACTCGACAGGTTTTGAAGAATCTCAACTACTCTAGGATGATAATCAGAGTGGCAATCTCAGTGGTAAACTTGTGGATAGAAAACATCGACGTGACCTACAGACCACGTGTCTCCCTAAGGAATGTGCACCAACCGTGAAAGCACATGTAAATTCGCCCGGCGAAAATAAACCGCTTGGACGTGAGGAATTATTACTGGAGAAAACAAATACCCTTTTGCTACCTAAACCCCATGAAGGGTACAAGGTACATACTTCTTCTGAAAAACAAATTTGAGTAAATCTTATTTTGAGATCAAGAAACAGGACGTATTCTGAACGGAATGCAGACAATACTTAAGGAAAGTATTTAAAGCTGACTTATTCAATTACGAAACGAACCTAATTTTTCTACGAAACAAACAATTTGTGAGCTGTTAATGGTCAAATATTAACGAATTACCCATGGACAGTATTGCGAAATAAACTCCAGATTTATTCCCACTATATTTCACATTACATCAGGGCACAAAGAGATTCGCACATATATACACTGCTGAAAACGGACCTAACTAATAGCACTGTACTGAAAACGAATCGTTCATTAATGCCTACAAAATGATACAAACAGCAATTTTGTATGTTTAATTTGTCTGCCTTCTTTAGGATATTTTTCGATAGCAGAAACAAAACAAAATTCTCAGGCATATGAGTGTATGGATACTGCGTAATCATATAGTTTGGGTTTTCTGTTTTCCACGTGCAACCACACGAATGTTGTACCAAAAGCATCAATTTATTGAAAATGTCAGCAAGATTTATTTCCAAAATGTGTCAAATGTTTGGATAACAAAACAAACGTGCTTTTCTCTATTGATGGATCTGCTACACCAAGCGGATGCATCTGCACACAATTCGATTTACCTCTGAACCAACGGACTTTCAGTTGATTTGCAAATAGAAATCAGTTGTAATTTTCTCTCGACATTCTGGCGCAATTGATCAATGACAGCCAAACAAGTCTTCTCCATTTTCTTCAATTCCAAAACCTCTTTTTCATATCGGGACAGAATGCGGCGCTTTTGCATCTCAAACTCGTAGGCATTGTGATTTTTTATCATCTGAAATGACAGTACAGCTCAGCTGTAACAGCATATGTCATGCAGTGTATAATGATAGCATCAAGCTGCTGTTGGATTGAGCTTCTACAATGAGGAAACACAAACATTCTCACAAAGTATAACTCAGCCTTTCAAAAGTTCACCCCATGAAGGTCGTGAGACCTTCTATCATTGTGTGCAGTGTGATCCAGTAGATTATTTTATTCCCCCGTTGCAATGCACTTCTCCTGGACACCATCGGATAGTAGTGGTCTAGGTTTCTGCGATCGCATTTCCGCAATGTAACACGCTCGGAACACGACAGTTCTGTCTAACTGTTTTCCAGTCTCATTTAATCAGGAAGATCTAAGGCTGCACTATTTCGAAGGATGGTATCTCATCCTGTAATTCTTCATGTTACTAAATTATTCAGACGTAATTAATAAGAAGTGCACCAGGTAACCGGGGACTAATTGACAGCGACAGCTGGATTCTCTTTTGGTCTGAATCGATCAGTGCTTTAAGCAAAGATAAGTTATGCATGACCGCTCATCATACAGTGATAAATATGAAACATGTGGAGGGATCTCAGCTGAGAACATTTACTATGGATTGAAAAGGTGATTCAATGAAAGTAAGTTTTCAGACCAATTTATTTCAGTTAAGCAAAATCGTGGGAAAACATGGTGGGGTGACTCTGAAAAACTCAAAATATCCAGCAGCGACATTAATCAGTTCACACAGTCACCGCTCATTCGACGATCAAGGATAGTGTATGGGGAAACCAAGTATTCAACCTCACGAGGAGAGTAACGTCAACGTGAAGCTTGTTGAACTTGTCGGTTGGTTGGAACAAAGAGGTAAGTTCATGTCAAAGCCACACACATTGTACTGACAAAACACAAATATGATGTACAACTGCTTGTGGTTGGTCCTACAGACTGCGCTATGTATGAAGACCTCGACTTGGACGGCACGTCAACTACAAACCGCACAACCGGCTCTTAGTGAACTTAGTCAGGTATTGTGAGTGCCACTGAAATATAAGGTCATGCAAATATTTGGCGAATGCAAATCTGATGTCCGTGGAGCTGCTGCTTATCAGGGATGTGAACTCACAGATACAACCGTCGTACTCAACGGGTCGTTAACATCAAGGATAAATTCATTACGAAATCCGACACAATTTCACCACAACGAGCAGAGACGTCCGTTTGTGATATTTCGATTATTATCCACTGTGTAGTTAACCCGGTTCCTAGCATTCACCTAGGGATTTCGACGTACAAACCGAATGGTGATATTTCCTCCAATTCACGGAAACCAGGAACTTAGTCCTTAATATGTGCATTCAAACAACTTGTTACTTACTGAGGTTATGAGCAATCCATTACAGTTTTGAAAAAAATCAACTTGGAACATTATTTAGGCATATTTTTTAACTGCTGCAATACCAAGAACGGTTTGCGAAATGATGCCTACAAAATAACATTCTTTTGATTGCTTGAGGAACAATGGACACGATGTCGACGCACAGGCATTTTGTGCAACTCAACTGATCAAGACTGCTGTCAGTATTGTTAGTTCATATGCAGTTTCACACAATTTCGACCAGTTGCTATTCAATTACATGACATACACGATCATCGAAGAGACGTTCCTCGATCGCAATTACATCAGTGTAGTATTGAAACGGTGTATGATAGACTGGTGATTTGTTGGGAATTTTGATACTGAATATTGGGTATGCAAAATGATGAAAATGGCTATGTTACAGGATTTGCACGATGGAGCATTTCGTTAGAGACTAACAAATGAATGTAGTGAAATACTTCATTGAAGCAGTCAACTCAAAGTCGTAATACAACCTTTTCCTGATGTGGATAATATCAACCTCCAGTGTTGTACCATTTAATGAGAACTAAATCAGCCTTTTTGTATCTACGCCCTAATCTCGTTTTTTTTTGGGGGGGGGCTGGTTTTAGGAGACCTTTTTTGGTGGCCAACTGGTGGATGGTCTAGAATATGGCTATCTTGTCCTATTGATACCCCATCACTAGTAAATAACGTGCCATCGCTTGTTAAAGTTGTTTGATAGACCAGAAAACAGTGAACGCAACTGGCACAGTATCGACCGGTTGCGTAACGTGGTACAAAAGTCTTTAAGAAGACCTCAAAACTGGTTAGTCGACACTGCCTGCTTATCAAGAATACCTAGCTGTAAGCCGTTGCATTGTTTTTGAACAGTGTCGCTAATGCCGTATTGAGTCGACAGAAAACACCATATAAAAACCTGGTAATCACTTTCGGAGATGTACACCACCCCCGTGCTTACCATACAGAATCACGACGTATTAAATTAAGAGCACAACTGAATTACTACAGCAACAAAGAAAAAACTCTCAACATCCCCTTCTCGGGGCCTATCTGTTTGTTAATAGAACCTTTAGACTAAACGGTGCACTTGTGTTGTCTATTTCGAACACGCGTTGAACTTGGAGACCTCCAATACTTTTGTCCATGGCACCGGCCTGTTCTCAAATCCACAGTATTATTATTCGAGCAAATTAGCCTTCTACATCCTTCAACATCCGGTTAGCTCGTTCCCATTTGCGTTCAGCGGCTCAGAGAAGGGAAGCTATGCTCCTTCTTTTCTGTCTGCCAGTCTGCTTACGGGTTTCTCCTCATCTATTCAGACGCTTTATGGTTCCTTGGGGAAACCAAAATGAGACTGAGTTCCCAACGTAACACACTTCGCTGAAAACCAAGAGATTGCTCTGAAGAATGTTCAAAGTCATTGTCTATACATTAGGTTCATTTTGATTGACTACCTGTCTGGTTGTTCTTACTAGGCAACACCGTTTTTTTCGTCCAGAATCCCGAAATTTGTTGTGGTAATGTTGTCTAACTTCCTGGCCGTTTCTTATGTTCCGTTTTGTTTGCTGTGTCCGATTTCACAAATCAAATCACATTCTATGAGTGAGCCTAACTTTTCTGATTCGTCAGGATTTCTGTTTCTTTGAACGAATCATTGGTTATACTTATCGGTACTCCATTTGGCTTGTTGTCGTCAGGATTGACGAAATCATGCATGACATCACTCAGATGTGTTTGTTCGATACTTATGTACCGCATATATTGTATGGTGGAAGCCATACAGAATTGTATTCTGGCTTCCATCCAACGATTATGAGAATCTTGTCGACTTCCTCAGCCTTCACAATATACCCCACTTTCTGATGTATTGCCTTACGCGTTTTATTTGTCACCAACCGTTTGTAAAACTATTTTACTCTGATTGCCTACTTATACAATATGGAGTATCCGCTGGCAAGTAACAAACCGGGTTTTGAGTAGAAGTATAAATCAGGTTGGATTGTGATTGAGAAAAATGACTACGTTGCTTCTACCCTTCGGTCTGAAGCGCAGTCCTAAGCTTCCTACCAGGTACTGTATTCATCGGTCGTCCTTCAATTGTGGGAGTACTTACACTGGCAGAATGGAAAAAACATCAGAAATCGAGCCAGAGAACATATCACAAAGTGGTTGAGAGATGTCTTAACCCATCCACTAGTGAGTGACATCAGAAAATACGAAACGCTGTTTCGTCTATTGCAAGGCAGTAATCAACCGCAGTTCACAGTACTAACATCACGTCTTCGTTTACGGTCCTGATGACTGCTCACAAACCCCAAATTTTCCGCTACCTTGAAGTTTGCTGATTAGTCGTGAATAAACGGTTCTATGTGCAAAATCCAAATGATTCTTAATATTGAGTTTGGTGTAAGCTGGTACCAGCATAACTGTTGGGCCTGGATAACAAGTATCGTTCCACGTCCTAACAAAAGAGGTCAGTCTTCGTTGAAGAACATATCGCTGCCTGCAGAACGCTCACGTCAACCAGTTAGCTAACCACTTTGATGATTTGTTCAAACCCCAGACAAAAGAATTCTGTGGTACAACCAGCTAAAAACTGGGGTCACATAAGAGGTGGTTGGTGTCATTTTTACACGGGAAGCATATATATGACTGATAACCCCTAAATATGAGGAACTTTCTTTCGAAAGAGTAACATTTGAAAGTTGTAATTCAGTTTTCGTCCTTTCCGTTGCTGATTTATTTTCTAAAATCTTACAATGGTGACAGTGATGGAATTATTAAAGTTTGTCTTTTGAAGGTGGCAGTTCCTCTTCTTGATAATCATGAAAAATACAACACATTCTTTTGGTGAGTGATCTGTTCCGGTGGTAGATCGTAGTGTCATCAGCAAATCACCGAGCTTTGCGACAAAGTTTTGACCATTGGTTTTGAAAAAAATTGTTGACACACCCATTATGAACAGATCTTTAAATAGGATGTGAAAAACACATGGTAAAAGTTTGTAATCCACTTTAAACGTTAACTACTATTGTCATCATTTGTGCTGAACAGAACGTACAGACTCTCTTGTCACGTCGGCCAAATAAAATCTACACAATTATGAGGTGGTGTTTTCCCGACAATCTGCTCGAGTTAACCGAACCCAGTAGGCAAAAGGATTTCGAAAGCAATGACAGTGACACATCCAAGCTGCATTCACACCAATACAGAGGCAGTATTTTATTCTTGACAATTTTCTAACCATCATCCATAAAATGAAAGTGTATACGATCGACGAATGTGTCAATAAGACCATCAAGTAGTCACATGAAAGTGATTACGCAAATCACATTGTGAAACTTCTTACAGGATGTGCTTAAGCGAGAACGGAACAAGTCATGGGTTGTCGGATGTGGACAAACTGCGTATTACAAAATTTTATCATCAACTCGTCAAATCTAAGTGACCGTATCCCGTGCACCACTGTTATTCTGAATTGACAGCCACGATGAAACCCATCGTGGGCCATCAGTTAGCACCGTTTATGGAGAGCGCTAGGACGGCATGTAAGCGTATTTGAGTCTTTGACATCCACCTCAGATTACCGAAGACGTTTGATTAATAGTGTACTTGGAAGCGGCAGCCACGGGATCTTCACTGACTAGAAAATTTCGTGGTATTGTGGTCTAGTAGTTGAGCTTCTTGTTCATGAACCGGACGTCGCCGATTCAACGCACTGACCTACAATCTACCGCAGATAATCGTAAGCTATAATAAGACGGATTGTCCATCGCCAAGATAAGTAGTCTGGTTATTTCCTATTAGGTCTGTTTCTTTAACTAACCGTTTTTGAAGCTAACAGTGGCAGCAGAGTCTAAATTTGGGCAAATATGTAAGCCAACTGTATCAAAAAAGTTCAACGATGAAAATTTTCTTGAGTGACTTTATTGCCAAACATGCAGCCCAGCCATGTCTCTAAATGCGCTGACTATGACGGACAGTATGCGTCAATAATAGGTTCCTAAATCAAATGTGTGTTGAGAAGCAGGTGTCTAGCTGAAGGCTGACAGCGAAAGCTCGATTACAATCTACTCTGTACGACTGTGGATCAGAGCTTATAAGTGCGAAAATCTCGGTCGATTATAATGAATAATAGTTAATCACAGGGATTCATATGCTTCCAGTGTCAGGCGAAAAACATACCAGGCGGTCATTGATTCCGCTGGTAACTATTAGCGACGCCTATTTGAAGGTCTAAATGAATAACTGTAAATGAGAACACTATAAATCTTGTACTGTTTGCAGAAAAATGAATGTCACAGTAAAAGTATTCATGGCACATACTAGTTACGGCAGTCGTAATCTTCGTAAAAAATTGTGCAACTTTTGATGCGGTGTGTCTCAATTAACTGATGAAATGCAAATCTGCAAAACCAATTACAAACCAAACGGTAGATTTTGTTTTGTAATTTGTTTCAATGCGTTATCTGATCTTTGCCAATTATGATATCGTCCAAAGGAAGGTGTATAACGCTTACGCACGCTCGGTTTTGTACTGCGTGATCGGGATCATGACCGCTGCTTTATTAACCGATTGTTGTCCTTGTCAATCCACACAGTGCGGGGAGAATAAATAACGCATCCGTTAGCCACCACGTAGTTTTTAAGAGTTCGGACTTGCAGTCAGCCGTTCGAATAAAACTTCACAATCTGGAGTAACTGATCTACCTAATGAATAGACCAGCTTCGTATTTACAGCTCCAAGCGTTTTTCACCACGAAAACCATTAACTAGACAAAACACAGAGGCTTTATGCGATTAAATATTCACGAATTCTGGAGAACTAGAGTACTCAAGTAAGTCAGATTAACATCGGTGACAACGGTTTATAATGCTCACCCTCAAACCGAAATTGCACGACAGGTTTCGTCTTTGTTTGGACTCATAAAATGGAGATAGCCTGAGTGGAGGTTGAACCCACAGCCTTTCGAATTACGAGCTGAAGGACTTATTCGCTCTGCCACCAGCCCTGTGAACATCGTTTCTGACAAGAATACTTATGTGTACTAGACGTGTAACTGTCTCACCGTTGGCTGGTGTGAATGAACTCAGTCCATCTCGGATTGCCGATTTGCAGCGGCTATGAACACAAGGGCACGAAATGGCGTATGATGCCTGGTACTCACATTCAAATCGACCAGTTTCGTCATGCCTTGCTGAAGACACCTTGTTCATCCCAAGCACTAGCCGGAAATCCTATCCAACATAACAGTACGCAACAGTCCATAAGCCTTCCAACCAATATTGGTTTAGGTAACGAGTGAGCTACTCAAACTTGCCAGTGGTTAGACGCTCAGGTATGATAATTCTACCATATTTAATGAGACCAATGATGAAATGGCCATCGTTGGTGTGACCACGATTGAAATCTCGACCATGGAAACAAAACGCTCTACCAACGCGCGAAACACGAATCTAGTGGTTCTTGTTGAAAGAGGCTGACTGACATGAATCTAAAAGTTGCAATCAAACGTGGGTGGTGTTCAGTTTGAAACTACCTACCTACCTACCTATTCCCTTTGATGCATTTTTCTCGTGCCTGTTCCTCATTACTGCTGTAAACGATGGTTTGAGGTGCAGTTAGACGTGTTAACATGAAACTCCTATGATATCCTCCAGTCGGTACGCCGCAAATACATTCAGTATTATGAACCCTCGTGATACTAGGAACCTGGCGGTTTCTAATACCGTGTATGATCTCTGGTAATCCCAATTTCGTGTAAGGCTTATTGAAGTAACTAACCAAAATAATCTAACAAGCATCTATCCAGTGTAAACAAGTCACATATGAACGGTGGTTATGAAATGTTGATAAAAGAATTGCGGGTAGGTAGAATACACAGCTTATCGGGATGAGTTAGTAAGAAACATTATTCGAAATTCAGAGATAGAAACGGCATACGCCAGTCGACTGGGTGACTAAAAAAAAGAAACATGATTAATTAACACCTACGTAACAGCAAATCTTGTTTTGAATGCCCGATGTTCACTCACGAACCTATGATCATAAACCTCGAAAACAACTACTGTTGTTGCTGTTGCTATTGAGAGGGATATTGAACAACTGTATGAGCACTGTGATTATCTTACGCAGGATCACCAAAATGTTACAACCGTTCACGTAGTCCATTTCTCATATTCAGTTGTGCAGAATTAAAATCTCATGATTACTGAATGTTCATTGGTTTGATAGGTCAACTGGTGGGAATGATAACAGCTAAACTGCTGTTTTGCATATCATTATACGCCATTCTGGTACCTGTAATTGCAGACACCCGTAGGTTGTGTCCTTACCCGTGTGAAGATGGAACCTTATGTCCTCCTGTTTCGAGGCTGATGTACTCGGGTGACCTCAAATCAGATCCTACTGAACCATGTCATCCGAAAATTCTTTCTCCATTATTTGTATAGGGCTGTTCACTACATCTTTCCGAAGTTATCACCTGAACGCTTTTGTTAAGATCGTTTAAGGTACGTGAAAGAAATTTGTGTACACTATGGACGAAAACGTGCGCGGAAAAGCTTATGGACGCTGTCCCAATCATTTTGACTGAAAATGGTCAGCAGACTAATAGTCGCTAGGATGGTGATCAGCAAGTTCAAGGCACACATAAGTACCAGGACTCAGTTAGTTTTAAATGTAAGAATAGGGTCAAGTCAGAAGCTTAAACCAAGGAGCCACCTGGGTCAATGAAATGTTTACATGATAATATAAACAAGCAATAGCATATGATGCTTTCGCAAGGTAGTCAACTTGAACCGAGACCAGTTAGTAAACAAGTAAACGTTTTGTTACGGAATGATCTCGGTCTTCTGTGTACGTTAACGCTGGATGAAAAATAACGTCAGTTTAATGTCGGTCAGAAAGTGATTAGGTGTACTACTCTCAAAAAGATAACATGAGAGATACTCAACACAAATGTTCCTTGCCTTTCCTTGTAAGCAATTCTAATCACTCGCAGTGTTGTTTTTGCAACGATGTCCATTTCTAATTTCTGTGTGTAATAGTTGATCCAGGTCGATGTGATATTCAACACGAAACTTCAGCATTAAGCTGAAAAATAATCAATCACATGGACACAAACGATGAGTCAGGGTCAGCCAGACAGAGTTAGAGCTTACAGAGGCCGTTTCCGTAGTCCGTGCACACCATATCAGAGCTAAATTAAAGTAACAAGCAATTGGTGTGATCCGAACAAGTAACTCAACACAAACAGTCGTCGAATTATCGAGGTATTACCAGATAACTGCAAGGCTCTGAATTACACGCTTTCCCGAGACTGAAGATAATCTATGTAAAAGAAAAAGCAAACTCCACCCTTGACTAGACACTTGAACAATTAACTTATTAAGGTGGTTCTTCCGCATGTACCGGCAATACGAAATTTTCTGTTTGATACCTCACGTACTTTTGAATAAAAAAAAACAACCCACAGGTATTATAATGTTTGGCGGTCAAAAATCGTCTGAACCAAATGTCCAGTTTCGTAGTTGTGGTCACCCATGTATAAATACCCGATGAAAGTCGATTAAACACCCCATTAAATGCCGAAAGTTTTATGTATCAACTCATCTGCTTGTTAATTTACAACCCATAATATCACTTACGAGATCAGGGCAGATCAATTTTCTGCACAGTCCCAATTAGTGCTCTCAGCATCCGGTATGACCTACGGACTTCATTGAGGGTGAGAAAAACGACACAACTACGTTGCTATCAAGTTAGTACCTACAACAAACAGCAACTCACTACACCACACTCTCAGTCCGTTACCTTCAAAAGAGTCTATTATAAGATGCTCTTTTATAAGTTGTTTTGCCAAACTATCATGCTGGCCGTTTTTGACTTGTAACTTTTTATCCTTAGCTTCAATTTTTCTCAACCTCTTCATCAGTATAGTAAATAAAAACGTATCACATTATCACGGATTGCGTCCAGTACAGGGGCGCTCATTCCGAGAACGAGATTTCAGACTTGATTCCTCTCTCAGTGATTTAGTCTCAGTTTGTTGGGATGCAAAGCTGCAACCAAATGTGTGTAGCTTGTAAACTATGAGACTCTTCCGTACTAATTTGTAAACCTGGGGTTATTTTCTCAGCCGCACCTAGGAGTAACGTTGAAAGTTCACCTTTGTCAAGCAAAAATGACAGAAGCTGCAATAAGTAAAACAAATAGGTCAATCATTCAGGTACCACAACGAAACGTTTACCATTAGGACTTCACCTTCCTGCTCCATAATCCAAATATAGAACAAGTTAAGTCCTTAATCTAGCTAGCCGTACGTACTTAAGTTAGCAATAAGATGGTTTGAAACAGCTGCCTCTTTTTATAAATTTGAACACAACAGCAAGACGGACACTGGCGATAACCGGAAATATAGATACGCGACACTAGCGGGATGAGGAAGGGTGAAGAAATAAATCATCAAATGGGGTGGAGAATACAGCACAAAACTATGAGGTCTATACGAGTCTATGGTTTGAGACGGCTAATCGCGACCGCCTTAGCGAAACGCAAGAAACGTGGATATGTGTGGATTGTTACAATCCTCAGTATTGAGATTAATCGATGAGATTAATCCGATGACCAGTGACCAACATCAAAGCTGACTTCAATTCTTAATATGATCAATTTCTTCAGCATACGTTGATGTTCAACTGCGGTCCAATTGCTGGTGTCAAGTTTGCTCCACTTCTGCAAAATTCCCAAGGCAACACCACAGAGCTTATGCTAGATTACAGCGCATGGCGGAGAGCTTGTACGTCTATGTGACATACCGGCTGTGCTAACTGACAACGGATAAAACTCTGACCTCTTTAGATCAGTAGACCGGTATACCCATTCACGTTTACAGTTGCTTAGATGATGTCAAAACAAATACTTTACCAGTCTACGTTCCCTGAACATTCACGTATGACATCAAAAGTTCAAGTAAGGAAAGAAAATTTAAATCTCGTGTTTTATTGAGACGATAATTAATTTTCTGGGCAGTCGGGAATTCGAATTGCTCTAGCATGAACACCGCCCCGTTTCAGTCACAGTTTTTGCACTATCTCAGAGCTACCTGGACGGTGCCTTTTGGATAAGGAAGCAAGCCTGAATGATTTTGCAACACGTAGACCATTCCCGACCGGAATTTGAACCCTGATCCTCAAAAGTGCGAGGTCAGCGTACTGATCACAGAGCATCTCTCAGATTAGATAACACTGAACCAAATTCCTACTTTGGCAGGCAGCACTATATCATAAATATTGAAAAATGTGTAAAACTTTTACCCGGACAAATCGTTAATGTTATTCCATCATTTTTTCATTATTACCACAAGTGTTTGTATAGAACACGTGCAAATTCTGGTTCATTAACAGTTGATTTACCTGATCAAACTTCGTCTACTAACTTGTCGCAAGAAAGCAAGAAAAACTTGCGTGCATACACACACTGCGTGGTGCACTTCAGACAGGTCTTGATTAGGCTAGGCCAATCACATAAGTATTGCACTTCAGTAATTCATTCTGAGGTCACAAAAAACTGTAACAATTATTGCGCTGTGGCGATCAAAGGATGTGCCGAGTGAAAAAAGTAAACGACACAGTGACACTCATCAACTAGTTTCTAGGTTAATATTTGGATGCGCTAGTTGCTTTGTCTTAAATAATAGTACGCGCTCAGAATCCTTTGTTTATTGACGCTAAAACATTTACGAACAAACGGGTAAATTATGCGAGTGACGTTGCCTGACTTTTGCTGGATTCGAACCAAACGCGTAAATCAGAGATGGGGGCCCCCTCGTCGCTGAGCCATGAACCGAGGTCGGCAGCTCAGGAATCACATGGTTGGTGGGTTCCACAAGGAATTGTCAAGGTTGTTTACGTATTAGGGAGGATTCCGAGCTCTTAGTTAAGTCTACCAGCTAAGTTAGTCTGGCAAACAGTGTAGGAAACTGTGCGGAAAATGCACACCTGTCGTCAGGTCCCAACAAAAGTGTAAGTGCGTTCCTCGTCGATGACGGATCAGATATGGAGAATTCTGAGTCAAAATTAATGAAAACACGAAAGCCATCCAATATTTTTGGATCGAGGCAACGTGAATACCACAAACAACTTCTCTTCTACGCACAAATTGTGATGTCAAATTACCTATTCGTCTACTTATCGTAAGGGAAATTTCGGTTGGGATAGAAATGTAACTCGGAGGCTGTTTGTTTGGCAAATCGCGCTTTGCGTCACCATGTTTCATGATCGACGCTCTTGGATCCTTACACAACTTGTGTACGTCATATGTACGAGCACTGTAATCTTCACGGATCGTGCTAAAGCACATCGATAAGTTGGCGATTCGTACAATTGGTCCGACCTTACCTGATGCCCTCGACCTTGAACTAAAACTGCACATTTTAGACACACAGGATATGCCGACGCCATTCAGTTAAGCAAAAGCAATCGTTTAGCGGTTTTACATCCCAAAACACAGTTTACGTTAGAAAATGAAACTATCCGTTGATCGTCGTTTCTGGAGGTGAAGGTGAGTAACGGAAGCGATAGATCAGTTCTGCGTGCCATCCACCGAAGGAATAAGTAAGCTGGCCAGTACTCTCATTACATTAGTTTCACTTCAGGAGCACAAAAAGAACTTGTGTACGTTCATTGGTTGACCGGCAGAGACGGGTTTGTACATATTGGAGGGTGAGTTGCATCAATTAGAGATTTTTTAGTGATGGTTTTCCGAAGGGATTTTTGAGGAAGGTCGATTATGTTGAGGTGCAAATCAACTCTTCACGCACGGTTGTTAAGCTAGCACCCAGTATACAAGCGCCATCGAGAGATGACGATGAGTGTTAAGTAAATTAATAAGGACTGCGATCTGCTGTTGTTCGTACGTTCAAGGCTAGGAGGCTAGTGGCCGTAAACGGGACTATCTACATTCATACACTCATGAACAAGCAAGCGATGCCTTAGTTCACTCGATCGAACGTAATCTACAAGCACACAGGTGGGTACGAAGTATCCTATAGTAGCAGAACTCAAATGTCATCTCAGAATGAAGGCGGAGGAGTGTCTGACAAAATAAATCCAGTAAATCACCGTGAAACCAGGCAGCAAGACAACGAACAAGCAAAAAAGGTCGAGAATGCCAACGGAATAATGTCTTCAACCCAAAGCAGTCTGGTATGTTAAACACCACCACCCTATTTTGTACGAGCAGGAATTGTCCGGGACGTTGATATTACCTTGGTAAGTAAAGTGATATTCATGTTTCCGTTTTCTTTTCCGAATTTCTGCAGCAAACACGTGTGGAGATACAAGATTCGTTCGGACACTAGGTATGAAACATTAGTGTTCTTTCTTCAACACTGCAGTGGGAAATGGTTGTTTCAAGTAGCCATATCGGTCTTGTCGGAGCACCGATCGGTAGCTGCTTCTGGTCGCTGTTAATGCACGTAAAAAGTGGACGTAAACACTCCTGTCATGTTATACCTCTGCAGCTGTTGTTTCCTAAAACAACAGCTCCTAACAAACTGCGAAAACAGCGGAGTATAAAAACATGCTAGCTACATCCTACATGTGTAGCGTTAGACACAAATTGGTTCGGTGTCAAATCAGCAATCGCCAACTGAAGCCTCCCAGCGACGACGTAAGAAAAGACCACGATATCATACTTCCGCTGGACAACCGAAAGACCGCAACATGAAAAGGAAAAAAACTAGCAAATCAACAGCAAGGCGCTCGGAATTGTGTCCCACTGGGATGGTTGGAACTAGGAGTAACAAGTTCAAAACATTCACCGAACGTGGCTGCAAGAGACCATAACGATACGACCACGAAATATATTGAATAAACTTCAGGGATATTGTATGTACACAAGACATCAAACTCTACTGTTCATTGCATCAAATGAGCAATGAAGATGACTAGGAATTGCCGATAGGTGCATCACCTAACTAAAATGTACAACTCATGAGATATTAGGACTCAAGTAAATTTGACGTACCGCGGATTGTACGCATGCAAAAATACATGGACAAGTTACTGGAGCATTTTAGGCATCGTCTCGATGTACCTTCGGTTTTACCGAGAGTGCTAGGACCTGCCTCTTCGCATCAGCAGGTACATATAATCATCTATCTCTGACAGCTGACTGTACAAAGTGAATGTCTGTATAGTCATACAAACGTGTTCGTTGCTTTTTTGACCGTTCAGTTCTTTTGCCTGCTTATTAAGCTCACTCTCCTGTAACCTTGTGCTATCGACTGACACGAACACTAGTGTCATTCGTATATGTACTGCGCCTTTTGACGTGTCCTAGACCGACCCATGGCCTACCGCACAACTGACATTCGATTAGCCATGCCATTACTTAAAGTATGCTTCAATACACAATAGAACAAGACGACTCCTGTCATCACAGCAACCTCGTTGTTTGTTGGCAACGGACAGTTCATACTAAAGATGGGATTCGAGACGACACAATTTTTCGTTTTGTGAATTACCAGTTTCACGTCCACTGTTTATGTGAACTCTACAATCCTTTCGAACACGCAATTATCTCCAGCGAGAACTGTGAATCCAATATGAGTGCATCTGCAAACAAACTAATTCGATAATCATATTGTAGCGAGATCGCGTCCAATAGAGCACAATCTTTATTGTCCGAATCGCCAGTCACATGCAACGCGCGCGCTCTCGTTTATGAGTCATAATTCCAACCCGCAACACCCCCCGGTTTCCATTCACACGTCGTGTGCACTTCTGACCGGTTTACGTGTGTGATCGGCGCCTTCTATCGGGGGTTTTCCGCTTGCCATTCCTCGTCTGTTTGTCCGACTTCCTTGCGCGATGGCACGTCCGGCTGCTCGTGCTGTCCGCCATCCACCCAATGTTGGCCTTGACCGTATTCCAACATCGTGTCGAGATGTTGCTCTAAATGTTGGAAAAACCACGCCTCCGATCTGGCCGTCTGTCGTATTTCGCCTGCCCTGTCTCGCCCGTTGGTCCGATCCAGTCGAGCGATGACTCATCCGGCCGCGCACGTTGTTCTTGATCCGATCGCAGCAGGCTTCTGAACGTACCTCCCCCGCGTTGAGGTATTCGGCCGAGCGTTCGAAAACTCGCACCTCCGACCTGACAATCCACCACACTCGCCCCGCCTTTAAGGAACTTGCCGCGATTGTGCCAGGGTGCCAAGTGTACACCATGGATCCATCGCCCACGAGGACCTTGGTTGATTTGGAAACTCGTATTCTTGCAGTTCATGATGGTAAATGGTCCATTCCACCGCCTTCTGAACTTCCCTGCGCCGGGTCCGGATGTTTCTGGTCGACTGTAGTCTCTTACCTTCACCTGGTCTCCGATCCTGAACGGGCGCCATTTATGTGTGTTGTACCTCACGTCATAACTTTGCTTATTCCGGCGTTGTCTTTCTGTTGTCCGTTCAAGAGCACTGCGTTCCAGGTGTTGTCGTTCTTGCGACAATAATTGCCTCTCTCCGTCTCTGGGCACGCAGACATCCAAGAGAATCCTTGGCTCCCTCCCGTATGTCAGCTCAAATGGGGAGCTTTCAGTCGTTGCATGCTTTGTCGTGCGGTACCTGAACAGAACATCCGTTAGTTCTTCTTCCCAGTTATTGCCTCTACTGTTGAGCCATTCCTTCATGGTACGGTTGAACCGCTCCGTCAATCCGTTCGTTTGTGGGTGGTACGGCGATGTTCTCAAGCGCTGAATTCCCCAGTTCCTCAACATCTCCTGAAACTGCTGGCCTTCAAAACACAGGCCCTGATCCGTGATAACTCTGTGTGGTACTCCAAAGCGAGCCAGGACGTTGTTCATGAAGGCGTGTGCCACCGTTCCGCTCGTTTGATCTGTCGTTGGAATGGCTTCCACCCATCGTGTGAAATGATCACTCATGACAATTATGTGGCGATTCTCATTCGAACTTGTTAGGAGCGGACCAAAGATGTCTATACCCCAGGTGTGATCAGCTTCCTTTGCTACGATTGATTACACAGGCGGTGTTGTCGTCATTGTCTCTCGATTCTGTTGTCAATTGGGGCAGGCTCGAATGAAATCAATCACATCTTTGCGCATCGTGGACCAAAATACCCTCTGCCGCAGTAGGTCGTACACGCGTTATCACCCCATGTGAACACCTGTGTGCGCCAGCCGAATCACACGTTCTCCTTGGTCTGCTGGAATAAATGGCAATCTTCGAGGTCGAAGTCCCTTCTTCACCTCCACATCGACGACGAGTTGGCCGTTCTCCAGATGTAGCCGGTCCCAGATCTGTAACAGTTTGTTCAGTCCTGAATTCAACCTCTCGGGTTTCCTCCCTGCCACATATTTCGCGTACTCCAGGGTCTTGCTGCTGATTGGCTAAGATGTCTTTGTCGGCAACCAATACTGTGTTCACGGGTATGGCTTCAGTTGGCAGCTCACTTTCCTGTATCGGTCGCGACAATGCATCGGGTACCTCATTGTTTCTGCCGTTGACATGTCCGATGGTGAAGTTGAACTCTTGCAGCCGAAATGCACAGCGCGCCAGTCGTCCGCGCGGACCCTTCGTCGTCTTCAACCAGATCAGGGGTTTGTGGTCGGTCTTGACATGGAAGGTGGTCTCTATCAGATAGGTCCTCCATTTCTCCAGCGCCCAGACGATAGCCAGACATTCTTTCTCCGTTGTGGAATACTTTCTCTCTGCTTCCGTTAGTACTCGGCTAGCATACTCGACCGTTCCCGGCGGTTGCGAAAGAACCGCCCCGATTCTGATATCACTCGCGTCAACTTACACCGTGAACGGATCATTCGGTTTTGGGATCGTCAGGCACCGTCGAATGCTGTCAGCCTAATGTTTGAGTTCGTTGAATGCCACCTCCAAGTCCTCGGTCCATACAAATTTCCTGTCCTTCCTCAGCAGTTGGAACAATGGATATGCTTTCTGAGAGAACCCCGGCGTAAATTTTGAGTCGTAACTGACCATTCCCAGGAAACACCTCAGTTGCCGCTTCGACTTCGGTGCTGGGAAGTTCTTGATGGCTGTCAATTTCTCCGGCANATTTCTCCGGCAGTGGTTAGATTTTTCCATTACCAACCGTGTCCCAGGCAAACGATTGAACTGCGGCCTATTTGGTACTTTTCGCTACTCAGTTTTGGGCCGGCTGCATCCATTCGTTGCAACACTGCTCAAAACCTGTCCATATGTTCTGACACTGTTTTGGAGAACACGACAATGCCGTCTCCGTATACAGTTACTCCTTCCTGACCCTCCAGAATTTGAAGCAGGAGACGTCTGAAGGTCGCTGGGGCATTGCACAGACCAAACGGCATCCTAAGGAACTTGTACTGCTGTCCGTTCACGCAGAACGCAGTCTTCGCTCTGTCCTTTCGTGTCATTGGTAGCTGCCACTAACCGGAACGCAAATCAGTGAGGGTTAGTACTTTAGCCTCGTGCAAGTGCGCAAAGATCTCTTCCATCTGAGGCATCGGGAACGCGTCCTTGATAGTCACTCGGTTCAGCTCTCGGAAGTCGACACAAAATCGATAGGTTCCATCCGCCTTCCTAGTCAACACGACCGGTGATCTCTTCTCCCAGCATCTCCTTCAACCGCCTTTCCACCTCTGGAATCAACTTGAATGGAATTCTCCGGTACACCGGTCTGCACTCCTCACCTGGCTGTAAGTCTATCGTGTGTTCCATCCATTTACAGAATCCGTACTGGTCATCCGCGTTAGTAAACAAGTGTGCAAACTCACTAACACACTGCTTGA
>QNGE01004618.1:0-11726 GCA_008508345.1 Paragonimus westermani
TATTGTGAACCACTGATGTATTGCTGTCTATGATGATGAAAGGAATTTTTGCGGCCCGTTTTATTTACAGTACTCTCTCAGTACTCGATTTGCACGCTCTGCGGTTTAACTCAGCCTCTTCAACTTCGTGGATCTGAATTCACCTGTTCAAGTCACAATGGAATATCCACATTACTTCACACACAGTGAAGCACGTGCTGCAGAAGCGCTGTTGGCAAATGTAACTTCAGCGTCATTGAGAGGCGTATGAGAGTAACGTGAATGTATGTGAATAAGCTCACACACCAATGGTTCGTGCTCACTTGTACCAAACACTGCTGAAGCGAATGACGTCTGTATACTGGCAGTTGTTGGCGTCACTCCTCATAAGGAAAAGAAGCGGTTGTCTTCTTTTTTTATAACTCAGATGATCATCCTGTCCCTGGTAGCTACCGACCTACCAGTTTACCAAACATTTTGTGCAAGATCCAAATGTGCCTGCTCGAACTGGTTATTTGAGACATTTTCCTTATCAATAAGTAATTGGGGATTTGGTTAATTCCAAGTTACACACCACTAGCATTTGATCGCAGCCGTCGCAGTTCCATAGACTTTTCAGTCGACCCCTTTCGCACAGAAACAATAGATTCGAGTTTCGCTCTCATTAGAGCTGGTCAGTAGTACACATTCTTGCCACGGTCGCTTTCACGAGGCAACCGTGTTGTCCTTTGCGCCACTTATCCCACATTAGACAGGACTGAATGACCAAATCTGAGCGCCCAACCCCTTTCGCTTGTGAGCAGTAATCAGGTTGCCCGATCGTCTCGAGAGGAGACACAGCAACTGTCCTGTCAATTCCAATCGATAATCCCGCGATTATGACTTCCGCTTTCATTAAACCTTGTAAGCAATATTCTAGATTACTGATGAGTGTTCGGGGATTTGGTTAATTGCAAGTCAAACATCACCCACGTTTGATCGCAGCCCTCGCATCCGTGCATATTCCATGCGTATGTCGATGTGGATTCTCGCTAACATTTGAAAAACGTCTGCAAGGCACCTAGCCCAAGCAACTTTCCACCGCCCAGTTTCAAGAATAATAGGAACAAAATTGTTCGTGAGCTTTTTAATTCTATTATCTAATGTTTGGAGTACTGATCGCTTTTGTCTTCGAAAAGGACTGACACAACCGTCAAAAACTCAGTTACCTCTAAGCTGTTTGTATCCGTTCGAGTCTATAGATTATCGGAAAATTCTGAAGAGCGTTGTTGCAAGAAACAAGCTGAGTTTTGCGTAGGCTATAGATGTATTGACAAAATCTTTTCCATCCTTCATCTGTTGGCATACCACCATTTCCGTTACCAACCAAGAGTAGATGTGTGCCTGGATTTCTTGGTGGTCTACAGTTCTCTTGGTAGTTCTCTAGAATTCTTCAATAGAGAACGGGACATTCCACAGCATAATTTAAAGCCAGACCTTAGCTAACAACAAATTATTGTCATCCTTCACGGTTTTTGAAGCGCGGCATGATTTCCGTGCTTCTCCTGATCCCTCCAGCTTGATGTTGGATAATACCTTACACATTAGATCTGAATGGTCTCAGTGGCGATGACGTGCGTTGTTTCTCAAGAAGGAGAATCGTAAACTTTCACTAGGCCAATACTCTTGTCTCTCTTGGTGACTTTGTACGTGCAATCCAAGACACATTGGAGCCTCTTCCCGATTGGGTTAACACGTTATTTCGTGCTCTGCGTCGTGTGCGTGCAGAATGTTCCATCGGGGCTTAGGAGGGGTAGGATAAACCTGGCCCAGTCAGCACTTCAATCGTCATCATCATCATAACAATGATAAGCCTATGAGGCAGTGTGGCTGAGGTGTTGTCCACCTCAACAGTGACGTGGATTATCCCAGAGGAGAACGCTTCTGGAAAGTTGAAAATTAACAATGGAAGATTAAGTGGAAGGGCTGGGGATGGTATGGGTACAGGCACACCATTGACTGCGGCACACCGCCAGGGTTTTCATATTTCGTGACCACCTTGTTGCCTGATCGTCACGGCGTTTTATCAGGCTGCAGGTGGTCTCAGTTCATAATGCCCGATACGATAAACGTTCATATGGTATGCTGAGTACGTGACTCGGTCATCGCAGGCTGTACAGCGTGGTTAATGGACCAATTAGGCGTGCATCCCGAGTGTTCCGGAATACGCACCGGTAAACAGCTGTGCTGCTCACACAACCAGTCCACTCGATGTGAGTCAACTGGCGGAGACAACAGTGGTCGGACACACCAAGTCTGCTGATGCCTTTGTCATGGATAAGCCATGGTTCTGAACCAAAGAGAAAAACTGAACGCACATATGCATCATAGACTGTTTACGTCGATAATAACCGGACGTCTTGTTGACGATATAGGTGAAGTGCGTTGATGAAGATAACTCATACCTCCGCCATCCTCGCTGATATCTCATTATCAGGCTCACTGGATTCCTCAAGCGCATCTTCCAGAAGGTCATCCATAACAAAATTGATCAGGAAAGAGGATATCGGACACCTCTGACGAACGCCACTAGAAGTGATGAACGCCTGAGACAGCTGTCCACAAACCCCCACCCTGCATACCGTGATCTGAACAGAATCACGGATTTCCTTGGTACTCTCTTGCGATGAAGGCAATTCCAGAAAACGTTACAAACAACCAGATCAAAAGCAGCCTAATGGTCGTAAAATCCACGAACGTCGGTTGCCTGTAAAAATGCCGATGCTCCAAGATCCATCGCACCTTTGACCGGATCGGAACCCTGCCTGTTTCCCACGTATCTGATTTTCTTTGGGTCTAGTGAGCCGATTTAACATCATGTCAGTGAATAACCTGGACGCAACAGCTACTGGACAGATGCCTCTGTGGAAATCACACAGACCTCGGGCTTCCCTTTAAATAACGGTAATTTCTTCTACTCATTACCAACCATTAGGCACCTATTCAATTTCCCAATTCCTCTGAAGGAGTTCTGTCAGTTCTGATATTAACCTGTCCCCACCACTCTTGAAAATGGAAAGGTAGAGTTCTAGTCCAGGAGCCTTGTTACACTGTAGTAACTTAAGCTTCAGATCAGCTTCTGCTTCCGATGAAGGGCTGTCCTGAATACAGTAACTGACCCTTCGTATCCTGTCGTCTTCATGATCAGTCCACCTGTCATATCGGCTCGATTGGCAGGTGACAAGTGATCTTTTTTTAAACATGACCACGTTTACACCGACTCGACGGCCAGTACTACCATGGATCAAGGAAAATAGCTTTCAACCATCCCCAGATAAAAGGGCTCGCCCCATCTCTTCCGATTGGTCGACCAAGTGGTGTTCACGCGACCTTTTAGTCAGCCCACCTTCGAGTTCCCGGCGGCCGTCGTCATATTCAAAGTCTTGTGGAGTCAAGCGACACTAGTTCGCAAGGTTTATCGACATAATAGTAATCTATTTCTGCAGTAACTGCACAGCCTCTTGGGAATACACCTATTTACAAGCTTTTATAATTGCAGTTGTTCCCAATGTTCGTTAGGATCTCTGGCCTGATACGAACTAGGCGATTTGTTTGCTACCGCTTCCCAGCAAGCGTTCTTCATCTTTTCCTCGATTGAGTGCCAGTTAAGTGTCTTTCATTTACAGTTGTATTATCTCTAGTCGAATGACAAAGCAAAACGGGCACGCACGGTAGTATGGTCCCAGTTCAGGTGGTTACTCCAAAATGCACGACAGTCTTTAACCGAGTGGCGCTACCTGTAACTTACTGCAGTGATCAAATTGTCCATGGCTGAGAAGCACAGGGGAATCTTCATGTGGCGTAATGCCTCCTCTTGTGTTGAAATGCGGTTCTCGAAATATAGAGACCTTAGGAGGTGCACAGCTGCACAAGTATTTCGCCAGTGTCAGCGTGTTGTGCCGGACACCAAACATACCTAGCTGCTTCTCCTCTGAAGAAAGACGACCAAGCTAAGCATTAAATCGCTCACCAATACGATGTAAGTTTTGAGTATGCTTTAGTTATTCAACGAAGGCGTCAAAGAATGCATCTTTGGTAGCATCTGAATAGCTGACCGGTGGAGCATACGCCAATATAATGAATACATAGCGTTTCTCTGATTGATGTTGACAGACTTTAACTGACTCACTCATTCCAACAGCTCACAAGCGTCTGTTCACTGGTATTGTGGCAGCAAAAGACGCTTCACATGTGGAGTTGTTTATAACGTGAAATCCCGTACAGGTTGTGGTAAAACACAGGACCACGCGTGCACTCGTTTGCGCGGCTGACACGTCCCCCATAGTATGTACACACTATTCCACTAGTCGCTTCTGGTCCAAAGCCTTCTTGGCATTGAAGTCTGCTGTTTAGTTCCTGAATGTACGCAACATACTACTCACAAACGAAGCTACCTGTTATACAACATTGGGATCCAATTGAGCAAACATTGCTCTGCTCTGGATCTCAATACGACTCCCACTCCAGTGTTACCACGAGTTTCAGCTTCGGCATCATCAGAAACCCTGGGGAAGAAGCGCTTGGATCGACAGTTATCTAGGGGTGAACTCAAGTGGATAATGATGCGTGATCTCACGTCTCCGACGCACAGCACATCAAGCTCCAGACTTGAGAGAGCATGTGCCAGAGCATCTTGCTGGCTAACGTGTCGGATATTGGAGGCACTGAAGGCGCCTCTGTTTCTCAGTTCCCTTGGCTTTAGAAAACATTTACGACTCGAGGGCACAGAGAGAGCCAAATCTGGGGGGATTCACAACGTGCTTCCGCTTTCCTCGTGGATATCTCATCGGCAGCATTACAAGCTAACGAGATGACACTACGCGCAGCCTCGAGCTGCCTGCCTGCAATAACCAGAATAGGGCCAGTGGCAACCCAGCATCTTAATTGCACTACACTTTGAACATACAAGATGTACACCCCACAGACCCGCCAGATTATTCAGCACGTTTTGCATGATCTCTGCGGAACTAAGTAACTCTGTATCGTCCGTGCACTGAATAGCAACGAGCTTATCATTTGGCGGAAGCTGTACTCCAAGATCCCTGGAACCCCCGATTAGTCCTTCCAGAATGTCGTCCACTGCAAAGTTGAAAAGGAAGGGAGAGATCGGACACTCCTATCTAACGCCACATGACGTGGGGAACGTTCGAAACTGTTGCCGAAAAATGCCCATTCTGCTTTCAGAGCGGGCATACAACGGCTTCAGCGAATTGTTCACCCAGGTTCTTCTGACATGGAAACAACCTTTAGAGGATATTTCAGTCAACCAAGCCAAAGGCAACCCTCAGGTCTAAGAGTACTGCGAACGTTGGCTAAGAAAAGTGAGTACTGATGCTTTAGCCTCTATCTTAAGGCGAGTAATGTGCTCAATACAACCGCGACCCGGCCGAGAACTAATCCTCTTTACTTTCATGTTTGTATCTTAGATGCCCCCACAATCTGAGGCTCCTGGGCAGTTTGAGTTTGATAGATACAACGCTAATACCTCTGTGGTTGTCAAATAACATCCTGATACCTTTATTGTAAATGGAAGTGTTTGTCGATGAGCACTAGTAGCAAGGTACCTGCTTAGTCCAGGCAGTAGCATTTCATCGCCATCTTTAAAAATATCGCAGAAGGGAATTCCGGGACTTTATTGCGTTCCGCTTCGGTTTCCGACAGAGGATCGTCTAGACTGCCCCGACTAACCACACAGTCTTCATCATCCATAGCAGAATGAGCTGATCCAGGCTGCTTGAACTGTTCCCCGAAGTGTTCAGCCCACATGTCACGTCGCCGTGACAAGCTGGGAACTCGTGTGACATCTTTTTCACACATGGTTTGGTAAACATCTTGACGACCGCCGGTGAATACATGAATCAGGGAAAACTGCAAGTGCGTTTACTCTGATAGAAATGCCCTGTACATCTCTTTGGCTCGCTCGGAGAAGTAAGCCTCACGATCCGTACATAACTCATCATCATAGCAGCCATGAGCCTGACCAGAGGGTACTGTGGCTCGGGCTGCAGCTCACCTCAACAGTGAAGTAGAATATCCTGGGAGGAAACGTTGTGAAGAAGGTTGAGATTGAATAAAAAATGACTAAGCGGAAGAACTACAGATGGTGTGGATGCAGCTACGCCGTCGACTACGGCACACTACCATCTCGGATAGCGTTTCTAACCGAGGACTCAAGTGATCCCGAGGACCTCAACCAGGCACGCGAAGCCTACCCACTTTGCTCATTGGGGCAGTTAGCGTCCACATGGTTGCACCAACTGTTGGTGGTCTCAGTATATAATGGTGGGTATTGTTAACGCCCGACTAGTATACCGCGTAGATGACCCTAAGATCGTAGGCTGTACAACGTGGGTAGTTGACTAACTTATCGTGAATCCCGGGCGTTTCAGAATACGTGCGAGCGAACGGCCGTGTTGCTCACACGATCAGTCCACTTAATGTAGACTAATTGATTCGTACACAGACTCTTCGTAAGCTTCGGTTTCACTTCACTTCGGCCTTCATTTTACTCTGAATCAGGTTCAATTAGTCGACGTTTTTCAATAAGACATGCTAGACTAAAGGGTTCCGGTTGCTGTTAGCATTTTCGCTTAGTGCTCGTTTGGGCCAATCCACTATTGTGACCGGGGTAGTTTACCTGTTGGTGCTGTTTGACACGTACCTCGTATATTCTGGTCGCTCAGTTTTCAGCTGAGTGCTTCGTATGTGAGCTGGTTACGTTTATGTGAACGATAAAACAAACGGGCACGAATAACGGCATGATCCGAATCAGAGGGTTTACTCGAAAATGAACGACGGTCTTTAATGAAATTGCACCACCGACAGCTGGCGACGATATGATGGATTTGCATCCGTGATTGTGCTGCACAGGGTGGCTTCCAGGTGACGCCGTCCTGTCGCTTGTGATAAAGTGCGCAACTCCACATATAAAGTGAGATGCGCATAATTATACTGGTCGATTGTCATTGTTGGTACGTTCCGCCCGGAAACTAAACACCACCCAAATGTCAATCCTCTAGAGTAAAACGACCGAGTTGTACTTACGGTTTACTTTAGAGAAGCCGCTGAGTATTGTTTGTTGTACAAACATGACGTTAGTGATATTGTGGTTGCAGTTCTGATGTGGTCCTAAGCTCTTACCGCACCGGTTTCTTCCCGAAAGAAATGTGTACATGAAAAACTGGAAATCCCGAAATCGTGTATAGCGTGGAACTAGCCTGTTGTACTTTTCCTGCATTTTCGTGCCTTCATACTTTTCTTGACTGTTTGGCTTGCCATATTGAATTGCCATCTGATCTGATGAAAACAACTATTCTACTTTTTGTTTGTTAAAACTGATTGTCTAACGTTCGGATGTTCACCTTTATCACTAACCAGGTCTCACCAATTTGTTCGTTGCAGTCTCTCTTTTCGTCGACGCTCTGACTTTCATACTGGGATTCAAAATTTTGTTGTGGTCTTACGTCCCTCATCAGTTTGATTTCAGCCCTTCTGCATGGTTTGACTGTGTGATCGGTTTTGCATGTACGCCGAACAGCGGAACCGAAACTGTGTTTTACGATCGAGTCTCTCATGAACCAGCGTTGTGCTATCGTGTGCTGAATTTTCATTTCATTTTAGCAGGCATAGCTTTAATAAACGCTGCTTATTCCTTTTTTGTCTATGCTATGGGTGGCCGTATCTGTGATGCAAGCAAATTGAATCTGATCGTCAATTGAATGATTTTTTTGTATTAACAGTTACCAGATATGGTGATTTGAAGAAATGTTGGTTTTCGTTGATTGATGAAAACGGGAAATTTAAAACCTTCTGGTCAATAACCACCGTCTCATCTTGTATGTAAATGAGGGCTCATCCATGAACGGACGTACCCACCGTTCCACTGAATGAATCTGCTAATCTCGGCCGGAATCGATGAGGGATTTTGATTTCACAAGCCAACCTGGCCACATAATGCTAGCGGTAGATCACAAACCCCCGGTCGCCTGAAGTGGCGCCAGCACTATCCATCACACCACCTCCTTATTTCCCAAAACGTGAATGTATCTAGTGTTAGTTTCTATTCGCGTATTACGCCTTCCCCATTGATACGATGAACTCTGATTTGCTTGTTTTTATGCCGCCTAATATAACTGGTACTTTTTGAGATGCCAACTGCTAGCGCTGAAATTCCCTTTAGTTGTAAGTTATATGCCTGTTGATTATAAATTGTTATTGCATAAAGATAGTTTGGTCTGAGTAAATCTTCAATATTCCCCGTTTTTCTGCCGGAATTAAGAGGTCTACAGCTACGCTGATAGACTGCACATGACCGGGGATCACGACAGATTCTATACGATCAGTACGAATTCTGATGCGGTTGTTTGCCAGCTGTGTTCCATCCACTTAGCTACAGTGGTGGTTTACTGCGTTTGTGTTGTTTCCTTAAACGTCAAGACTTCGTTGTAGTTTTTCATTTGTCCTGTTGCAGCTTAATTGACGAATAGCTGTCTTACTGAAAGGCGCGTCCCACTGCTCCTGACTGCTGTCTGGTTTCTTCACACATTTCTCATTTGTTCATTGCAGTTAGCCGCTTACACTGTCCTGCACTCTTCAGATTATCAAGAATGGCATACGATTCGGGAATATTGGAATTTAAGGATGAGGCAGAGGTGGAGGACTACATGCGCGACCTCGGTCTACGTTTCGAATTCGGGTGCCGCAAAGAGAAAAATGCGCAAAGTGAACCTGTTTGTATTTAATCAAGCGGCCGCTTGAATGTAGGTTGTCATTCCCTTGCCCAGTGGTATGAGACTTACAAGCACTCACCAAAGCGATGTGCGGAAATTTTGAAGCCTAACTGTTTCGATATGAAGTATGGAGACAGCTGTTTGAAATACGGGGTGTTCAAACTGTTCGGGAAGACTGACGTTGCCCGAGATCCGTTGGAGGCCTATCAGGCCTTTGAGTTCGGGTGTAAGTCAGCCCAACATAGCAAGTGTTGTCAAGTGAGTTTTCCTAGGTTGGTTTCTTTTACTAGATGTGTATATGGTTAATGGCAATGCACATGAACGCCTTACTGCTATTTTAGTGAGGACGAGCTTTCGCACTGTGTTACGCACACCGCTACTATTCAGTAGAGGCAAGAACATGGATTTTGACATTGAAGTGGCCACAGGGAAAATACAGAAAGCATTGGAGTGCACCGTGGCATGAATTGGTTCTTGGTGCCTAAGGGAACTGAACATTGGTGTCCGTGACGTTCTGGGACCAGTGTCGTACACAGATGGGTGCACTTGTCTGTAGTCATGTTGAGGCGGATGTATTGGCATTCCGAATAAATAGCCCTTGTGCCATCCGCGTTCTTGGCTCACAACACCTCCATCACGTAACAAATACTGCATACGGGAAATTAATTCACAAATAAATTTCTAGTGGATAAAAGGGAAAAGGGTCCGATATGCCGCAACCCTTAGAATCCATGTTCACTTAAGTAACATCAAAGTACATGTATGCTTTATACAACCGCAACGAAACACCGTGTAAAGGTGAAACGACATTCACGAGATATCTATTACTCCCTCGATTCGTTCTTCTTCAGGCCACACTGTTCCCCATGGTTTCTCCGTCCGCCACGAAAGCCTTGTCCCGGGAGACTCATTCTTAATCTATTAATGGCTACCTTAATTTCCCTTTGGCATGTCAATTAGCAGGCCTTACAAGTAACGAAATTAGTGGCAAACTGCAGTTTGACATTCTTAACGCACGGTTCAATGAATTAGATACGTTTGGGCGAGTTCATTTGTTTGAGCAGCTGTCTGACGTCCTCTTGTTTGACCTGTTGAGACGGAAATCACATATCGATGTTTGGCGTCCTGCGCTTCAGAAATCATGTTGTATTTCTTTAAAATCGAACTACGGGTCTTATTACCGCGACCTTCATGACTGAATCTCAGAACGAAACTGCATGTTCGAACTAAATGATTCATGCATACGGGACTTTTTCAAAGCCATTTGTTCAAGTGATTTGTAAAAAGTCCGGCTCTCGATTTCCAGATCTGTCGAATCTCAAACGGGATCCCAATTAACTCCACCTCATATCAGAACCGCCGCCGCTAACTTTTGGCTCCTGTTATAATCTTTTCACTGCGACTGTTGCTTCCACATACGTCTTATCACAGATGAATGTAACCCAATATGATTTAATCGCGCGTGAAGATTTCACAAACGTTATCCATCAAGACGGACATAGCCTTTTGCTTGTTGTCGTGATCCCTGTCGCAGTTCTTTCGTTGTAAAACTACGCCTTCAGCTCTACATCAAGAATTATTTACTATGTTGCGGCATACAGAATTGCTGGATGACCAGATCGTTTCAGGTTACTCATGCCTCGGCGTCCCTATCGTTGGGCTGTCTCATGGATCAATGATTATATGGCCCATAATGCGAATCCTCCAAAAAGAAACTCCTAATTATGACTCAGTGTGTTTATGATCACCTGTCCAAAACTCGCAATTTCTATATTTAACAACACAAATCACGACAAAATTTCTTTCTGACAATTCATTGCCGATGTTCACATGAGATGTGTGTGATTTTAGTTGGCCGATTAGGGCCCAGTATCTGGAATGACGGCTAGTAAACTGCTGAATAATGGAAATGTAGTATGCTGATCCAACAGTGAAGCGATTTGCTGTGTAAGATAAAGCAGCCATGGTGTAGATCAGTTTCACGCTACGCTAGTGGGGAAACGGAATGAGATTGTAGGAAACGGGCCACTCAGAGCATGTATCAGTTTACCCAGAGGTTTCCCAAAGCGGACCTACGATAGACTCACTTACTACAATCACCAGTTATCTGTACTCTGTTAATCAGTATTTGTTACTCGGTTTGCAGGTTCAAGTTGCGCTGACTTGAACAGGCGTGATATACGACCTCTTATATGCTCATTTGACTATCTCGCTCGGTGCAAGGTTGATTAAATCTACTTCTTGCTCGTTCATATGTTGGCAATTTTGAATCAGTCTGTCGCTGGTCGGGGCGTTCACTAGTGTGCACTACTGGACATTGTCACCTGGACGATTTGACATTATACGGGAGCGTCAGTAGTTGCAACACAAGTTTAAAATGGATGATGTGATCGCGTGCTCCTCAACCTAACATGTGACGTACAATGTTAATGAGATGGTTAGGATGCTTGCGACTGGTGATTACATCACTATCGACTTTTGAGATCTCCCGTTGTTACGCTCGAAAAATGTGAAAGAAATACGTTTACAGTCTGTATACGTCCACCAAACCAACTGCAGCACAGTAGACCCAGGCGCCAAACAGCTTGTCTAGCACATTTCCCCCGCGGTTTTTATAGTGTACCTGGAGTTTTTTACTCTTGCGGTTATTCATCCGTCACGGTGAGACTGGACCTTGACGTGGTGTGACGTCTTGCGCATCTCGATGACCTTTTGGGCTAAACTGGACAAAGTTACTCATACCAGGTAGGCCAACAGGTAGAGGTCTGACAAACCACAGTCTCCTGGTCCTCCAGGTTGGAGTTGGAAGATGGTTGGCATCTCTTCCCGAAAAACGTGCCGTTTCTGGTACACCGCCACCCGCCCGCTGCCTTGCAGGACAGGCTATTGAGCCAAAGGCTTTGGTTGAGAACCCTAATTGTTCTCCTGTCTAGGTCTGGGCGTCCTGGCAGTATCTCAGCCCACACACAACCATGAATA
>QNGE01004618.1:14839-48428 GCA_008508345.1 Paragonimus westermani
GCAGTGAAAGCCGTAAGGAAGCTGTCTCGCTGATGACGCCTTACTCTCACTTGCAGCTCGGTTGTTTGTTTGCAAGGTGTAGGCACCTTGATGCTGAATGTTTGAATATGGACATAGTCATTTTCTGTAGTTAGGTCCCTTCCCGTCCCATTCTTTTTCCTCCTCTCTTTCTATATAGGGTTTGTTGTTTCTTCATAGTTATGTGGCAGTTAAGCATTATTGTGAACCACTGATGTATTGCTGTCTATGATGATGATGATGCGGTTATTCATCTTCAGATGCGCTAACTGATGGAAGCAACGTTGGTCCAACATTGCGTACAATCGCCATATCCTTACGAATCGGCCACTTGTTTTGTAGGTGAACATCCCTTGATATGTTCCTCGGTAACCGTTATACAGTTTCTGGTGATGTACGACGAGAGTTGATTACGGTACGCTTACCGACCGTTTGGACGGATCATTTACGTAAGCCATGGTTTTCGGGCTTCACATCGGTCGGTTCTTTGTTAAAGAGGATATTTTCTCCCACTTGTAACAAAACATAAGCTAAGGAAATATCGTTCCTAGCGATGACGGTCGATCACATTAAGTATTCGGCACAACTGTTGGAGTACCTCCACCGTGATTGTGTATCTTAGTGGTGGAAATAGACTTGCTGATCCGAAATATCGTTTCGAGCGTCTAGACAGAAATAGCTCCCACGTCTGGAAATAGCGAGATCGTCGGCAGCATCTAATTAAGTGAAAACATGTACTCTGGGCGTCTTTTGTCGCATTATTGTAACTCCATACGCAAGACAAGTGGACAGTTTTAGCTGTGATATTTACAAGACTACACAGTCGCAAGTAGCCATCCTTTGTTTTCGAAATCACTGATCCCCGAATGGGCCATATTAACTTGAAACATAAGACTCGAGGTTATCTTTCAGTGAAGACCATGGGTTGCGTGTTTCTATCCAAAGCAAGGACTGTTTCCGTAATAACATTTAGTTGTCAGATTGTGCGGCCAACAATACAGAACAGCATGCCTCCCATAGGCAGTATCTAATGGGAATACTCATGTCTACTATTCATCGTAGTTGTTTAATGAACGTCAAGTACTACACTACCCACAAGTTTATACAATTTCAGGCTGCAGGACGGTTAATCGCTGAAGGGATCGTCAGCCACTCGCCAACACTGACAGCTGCCCTGCCCCTATTCGAGCGTGGTTGTAAACTTGGACTGGCGGAGAGCTGTTTCCATCTGGGCGGTGCTTCAATCACATTGGCAACCAAGCTGGAAGGTGCGCATAGTAAAACCAAAGTTACGGATTCCCCGGACACACTTCGAGCAAAAGCCCTCGCTGCGTGGTCTGAAGGATGCAAACTGGGTCATGAGCTTTCCTGTCGCAATGTCGCCCGTATGTACGCCATTGGTGACGGTGTTCCTGTAGACAAACAGAAATCCGATGAGTTCCTTCTGAATGCGGATAAAATCTGTTCACAACCGGACTCATTCGACGCTAACCCGACTCCTTCCCCTAGTGCATAGTATGTATACTTTGGATGTCCCTTAATTTATCTTTGAACCTAAATTTGTGTACAGCTACTATGAATTAGTCCGTAACGGCATTCTCTGTCGAATGTTGATGCTTGAAACTGGCATGTTCTTTGAGCAGTTTGAATCAAACAGCTGAAAGATTTGCTCGCATTGACTCGTCAATACCAAATGACCAATAGCAATGACGTTTTCTCTTCAGAAACACGAATGCCGCTTATTGCTATCCGAGCGACACTCAGCAGGTAGGGTACTTTGTGGAATTAAAGAACTGGTTCATAAACCAATTGTTGCAGGCTTAGCAACTTGCTGCCAGTAGAAGTAGAGGTACTCAAGTCCGATTCAACTGAGACATAATTTACACACTTGTCCATATCATCGTGTTGTTGTCCCCAAGAGGTAGCTCAATGAGAAGTGTGATCTTACTTGCCCCCACATTCTTGCCCAACGGTTTATGAACTGCGGGTATTCATGGTCGTTGTCCAAAACGATCAAATGTGGACAGTGCAACGTGACGAGCATTGCTCTTACCACGGCGTAATTGTGGCGGAAACGTTTATTGTGGTTCGGCGGTTTCGGGCACATTAACCCACACAACACGTTGCTAGTGCTTATTTTTCTCATGGCGGCCTGTGTTGATCCTCGTAAATTCACACCTTAGACCTGCCTTCCTTTGGGATGTCAAGAAATGGTGTCAAATTCAAACTTCACATATTAGGAGCTCACTGGAAGGTCTCCGTATGCCGTTGAAACAGGTGACGTCAATCTAGCCTACAAACGTCCGTGAGAACTTTCGACTGATCAGCAAGGTGAGTAAACATCTTGAGATGGTTGACCGCAACGCTCATTACAACAAGTAACTCTTGCTTAGTCGACAGTGATGGTGCCATTTTTGTGCAATGAAAATGAGATAGTGAGTGCCTTTCGCAGCGAAAAACAGTTGAGTAATGTGTGATTTATTTAAAAGAACACCAGAGAAACTGTTAAGGTATGGGTTAAAGATGCACACTGTCACTTCTCTTTAGGTAGCAGCGGTGAGCAAGGATCTGTGGTGTTGATATCGTTTGCGTGTTCAGGTCTACGCCACTGCTTAGCTAATTGTTTGTCCAGTCATTTGATACTATGCATCATCATGGACTAGTAGCCGAGAAACATTCATTCAGATGCCATTTAAAAAGAGAACTGAGTTTTATGGACACAAAAAGCACTGCAACTTCTTAAGCCCTGTCTG
This sequence comes from Paragonimus westermani, assembly GCA_008508345.1. Lineage (NCBI taxonomy): Eukaryota > Metazoa > Platyhelminthes > Trematoda > Plagiorchiida > Troglotrematidae > Paragonimus > Paragonimus westermani. Next base: position 17,611 of record QNGE01004618.1, read on the forward strand.
TCTACAGAATCGAGCCTAATAAGCCTTCTCATAAAACAGTAGAGACTCAATAGGATTGTGTGCTTTGGTTATAACCTACGGATTTAGCCCTTATCCCACGTCACTACAACGCAGATAAGTACAATATGCAACCTGCCGCACGGTCTTTGGAGTGACTTGTTTCACATTTCACAAGAACGCTTTAGGTGGTGTACTCTGGTTGATACGAATTATTTCGGACAGCAAAAAAACCTGATGCACTTATCACTCCTCTCAGCTGAATGTCATAACCGACCGGAATATCCCCACGCCCACGGAAACTGTTTAAAATGTCCAAATGATTAACAGAATTGATTTATGAACCATCTGACAAGGGCCGACCCGAGGCTGACTTGAAATGAGACGGCTCCGGGACGACTGTGATCAAACCAGTTTCCTGCTGTCGGTATAGCAGCCTTTTGAAAATCCAAATTCATCCTTTGAACTGTATGATGCACTGTTCAGGAATGGCCCACCGTTGAGCGATTCTGTGCCGTAAAAAGGATTGGTAGAGGCGAAAAGTGGTGGTGAACACACGTATTGGACAGTTCAGCTTGGTTCCCTAAGTCATCTATGAGTAGCGCAAATAAATGTATAGCTTGCAATTCCGTATGCGCCAGTGACAGACAGCCCGGCGTGCGACTGGAGAGTCAGTGACTGCGAACTAGATCTACCGGTGACGCTCTCTTTTTGAGGATGTTGGCTACCGACCTACCTTCCCATCATCATCATTATCAGATTTAAGCCGCATCTACATCGTCTTTAGTCCTGACAAAAGGTCGCAATGTAGTACAGTAATCAATAAGTACACAATGGCATTTCAGGAGAAAGAAGAGCCAACAGCTTTGTTGATTCAGGCGTGATTGACTGTGACGTGTTACCATGTCGGAAAATATCTCTAACCGGCTGTCTGGATGGTCGACTTAGTCAAACTAATGGTAACAGGTTACCACTGAAGCCTGGTGTAGGATCTTCGTCTCTACTCCATGCAGCCTGAGGGTGACGTTCAACGCTGCGGTGCAACATATCTACGGCGGCATCCAGAAGATGCAGTCCTTGATCTCCAGGTGAATATTGAATTTTTTCCACGGCTTTCATTTCCCGTTTGTTTCATCGCAGCACCGATGTTCGGTGTTAAGTGAACTATTGCACTCTAGCTGATGAGCCAGCTAGCATTCAGTGTACGCATAGTCGAGAGAATACACTTATCATTCCTAACTTATGGAGCGCCTGAACTGCTCGTCGATACTAGTGAGTAGCGTGGCATGAATCGAAAACTAATAACCCCTCGGCGTCGGAGGGACAGAAAGCGCACCGCAGCGGTTAAGAACAAATGATGGTTTATGCAAGTAAGCGACCAGTTTTCTCTCCAAGTGCCATTTATGTCTAAATGTTATCACCTCCATCCACTCTCTATCATTTGTCTGAAATTGACGCACTAAGCGTCGGAATCTGTGGTGAGTGGTCTAGACTGGGCGGATCGCAATGGCATGAATGAGTGAAGAAATTGGAGATACAAACGTAGCACTGATGACCGGCAACGTCCTACTACATCGCCCGAGTCCGATTGACAGAAGTCGTCTATGAATTAGTGAAGGTTGAGGTTGTCAACAAGGGGATGTGTGTTTATTCTGGAGCAGATCGTTTGACTCACCGTGGTCTGCCTGGTTGAGGCACACTACAGGTGCACCGACTGAAAGCTACTGACGCTCTGCGCATGAGTGAATTGTGTGCCCATGGATGCCAAACGAATTGACAACGACGAGAAAATCTGCAAGACTGGCGATCAATACCCGGACAGTCAATGGTGCATAAGACTACATACGGCTGGTGTGGTGTACCGTTAATTAGCTCAAAATTCATGAAGATGAGTACGGAGAAAGACAAAACACCAGTTATAGAAAAGGCGATATCTAAAACGTTGCGTGTAATGAAACAGAAGGGGATAATTGATCCGGCTACTTTCGAGCGCGTTCGTCCCACTAGAACTAATCACTAGGTTATACGGTCTGCCCAAAGTGCACAAAGTAGGCTTGCCTCTGAGACCCATTTTAGATATGTGCAACTCGCCTTATCATGCTCTGGCCAAATCGCTTGCCGCCCTACTCGAATCCATCAGGTTGGAGCTAGCAAAACACAGTCTTCGGGATATGTTTCACTTCATTGAGGCAATCCAAGACCTGAACCTGAACAACCAAAGTATGTTCTCATTCGATGTTGCCTCGCTATTTACGAACGCGCCTCTATAATAGACAATTGACTACTTGTGCGATTACATCCAGCATAACAACAAACATGTGAACATCCCAAAAGATGAACTGAAGGAACCGCTGGTGCTTTGTACAAGTAATGTTCAATTTTTGTTCAACAATGCGATCTACCGGCCGAGAGGTTGAGTGGCAATGGGCTCACCTCTCGGTCCCCGGTTAGCTGAGGTTTTCATGAGTAAACAATTTACAAACGTTCTGTTGATATTTTTTGCGTCATCAACAAGAATGCTAACATGAACAGAGTTATGGCAGCTTTTAACTCTGCTTATAGCAGTATCAAATTCACCAAGGAGTCAGACAACAATGGTCTAATAAATTTTTTGGACGTTGGCATAGTAAGAAGAGGAGATGGTTCAATCCGACGAAATGTGTACGGAAAACAGACTTGGAGTGGCCAGTACATTCACTTCGACAGCTTTGTTGGGCTAAATCAAAGGCGAAACTTCACACGATGCCTGACGAGTAGAGCGTTGAAGATCTACACCCCTGACACTTTACAAGCTGAGCTAGACTTTCTATCCAATGCGTTTCATACAGAAGGCGATGCAGGTTTTAGAGTTTAAATTGAAGCCACCCTCTGTGAATAAGAAGCTTGCGTTTCAGTCTTCCTTTCAAGGGAGATCGCATGGCCGAAATTATCTCAAGAAAGCGCAGAAATTCAGTCGAAACAACCTACACTACCGCTCAGTTGTGCATCAGTTTCCGTTCAACACCCGTTATTATGTTACAACTCAAAGACGAACTTCCTTGTTCTACAGCCAGTTGTGTACTCATTTGTTTGCTCGTGTCGAACGTCATAAACTGGTCGTACTAAAAGACGATTGTCTGACAGAGTGCGTGAACATCATACTGAGTGTGATTAAAACGGTTTCAAGCGCGATTGTTGCTCATTTGACCAACTCCAATCATTCTGTCAATAAGAAAGATGCTTTTAAAATTGTCTACCGAGTGCCAAGGAATCGATCAAAAATGGCGAGATTTCGATTGTTGACCGTTGCCGAAACCACTAGCATCTGGTTGCGCAACCCTAACCTCTGTACTCAGAGGAAGTTCGTGCGGACATTAATACTTCCTCGGCCCACAATCAATCAAGCAGACGATTTGGAACAGTGACTGCGTAACTGATAACAAACACGCCGTCCATAACCTAGATTGACCGTTTTTCTGACTCACCCTAGTCACTTTTCATATATATCGTGTTGTAATTAGCCTGATGATCAAACAGTCTTGTTCGCTACTCTGTCGTTCTCACACCCTCAGTTACTTTGTGATAAGTAACTTTCTTGGCAAGGGGTCTTGTGTGAACACAACGCTAGATTGCAAAACGATGTTCAAATGATGAAACTTCGTTTACTCCAAAATGAATTGTGTACTCTCTATCCCGATCCGCGGATTTAGGCAGCCTCTCAGGCTGGCTGTGATCCTGTTGGTTCGGGTAGAAAAAGAGAGAATATCTATAGTTTCCTCGGACCAAACCAATTCCGTATATGAATTTAATAGGCAACATGCACATATAACTTACGGTCAGGCGGAATCCGTGCATGGAACTTGACCGCCGACAACTGGCACCTTAAAAAACACCAGTGCGAACAATGAAATTGAGCGGCATAAAAGCAAACGAATTCATTTTATCAATAAAGAGGGCGTTTCAGGGGAATAAAGTTAACACTAGACACGTCCACGTCTCTGGAAATACGAGGATGGTGCGATGGACAATGTGTTGACGTCCCGTCTGACGATCGGGTGTTCGAGTCCCTGAGCCGCCATTTTGCCACCAAATTTCTCGCAAAATATCCATAAGTCCAAATTGCGCAGAACCAGAACTGTTTCTCCGTTCTGTCCCCTACGATGAATGCGTTCACCCTTAAGGCGAATCGCTAATCGCTTGACTAAGCGACAGTTCGCATAGGAAATGGTCATCATCCGTAAACGTAACATCCCAGTTACAGATGAGGAGGGAGACGAGGAAAGAGCGTTTTATATTGAGGCGACCACACTGTTAGCATGCAACTTTTCTTCCAAACAGACTGACTTACCTCAGTACAGCTTCGTGGAATTCCGAAGGACCGCACACTAGCCAAAGTGCACGTGTGTCCAAAATGGAGGGATCTTGATCGTTGAGGTTCAAATTCAACAAGCCCTGACGACAAATCGCCTCCGAAATCACCCCTTTTGTAAACATACCGTCTAAACTTTCTGAATTGGTTTCTGAAGGTACTAGCAGCAGCGCGAATCTGTAGCAGCATAACTAACTTTTACCGCAACTGAACAGGGTACTCACCGATTAGGGAACCGAGCGCGCAGTTCTTTAAGTTCCTGAACCAATACGAAGTCGTCGTCGGTGCGTTCGAACCAAATAAGATGTACCGTGGACAATTGGGATTTCTGCAATGGATGTCGCAGAATATCATATAACAGCACCGCATCAATGACACGTAGCATTGGAGTGATGCCACTACCGGCAGCTAGCATGAATACAGCCGAATACGCAAATGGTTGTGGAATGACCACGTATGGCGACTGTTCCATGTGAGTTAGGAAGTTGACGGGAATTTGGCCAACGGGAAGACTGATTTGAACGAGATCGCCTAAAAATGAGAAGCCATTTTCGAGAGCGTGACATGCCCTCTCCATTGTTCGGATGAGATGCCTGCAAAATTTGTTGCCGCCAAACGAAAACACTAACTCACCACATTGCAGTCGGTCGATGCGTGGAGACAATTGGCCACCGGGATAAACTTTCACCAACAGACACAAGTCAGTTGCACGGTACGAAGAGTGGCTGATGAAGAACGGATTATCACCGATCGGTGTATATGGACGAGAAAGCCAATGTCCTACACGATGATAGAAAATAAAGAAAGTGAGGTTTCAATTCGGGACTAGAGGGAGGAGGTGCTTCATAATGGCTGAACAGAGGTCTGCTTTGTATTGCAAAAAATTAGAGAATTAGTGCACGGAACAAAGGGACCACACGAAAAGATAAGTCCGCCATAGCACAATGTGTAAAACAATAATGAAGTAGATTTTCTCTTTTTACACCACTAAACATGCTACCATACGATCCAATGTTTCCAAGTTTTCTAAAGCTTCCGGATTTTACCGCGTGCGGTATTCCCTACCAGTCGCCGTATGAACCTCATATGGGAGTTGGGCAGTCCAAAGACTGACAGCATCAGCCGTAGTAACCTGGGTCGAACCTACCATAGCATGATTGACTGATGGAGCAGGTGTGTTTGTTGAAATCATGACACTGTTAAGGGTATCGCAAGTAGATGTTAGGGGTCACAAGTGCAACTGGTGATTAGAGATCACCTGTCTTCACGAATATGAACAACGATGAGCTCTGTTGCACTGAATGAATGTGCATATGTACGACATATATGTACATGCACATACGAACGTTCTTGAACGACCATTTCGCATATGTGCGATAGCTAACGTCTACCAAGTGCAAAGTAGCCGACGAGGAAGAACACCCATCGATTTGTGTGACTGACTACGATACACCATTCGCTAAAAAACTGGGAATGCGTATAGGTACTTCAACTTGAGGCATGTTGTCCGATCTAGTCAAACGCTGGCCAACAACAGCACAAAAAGAAAACAAATTACACTTGAGATAGATTAAGTGAGGGCACCGCTTTATGGTAGGTATTTGGTTTTATTACAATCAAGTCTGCAGCCTAATGCATCTTTTTGCATGTCGTTTATAGCCTCTGTGTTGTCCTAGCAGTAGGGCATATTAACGACGACATTCGATCATGAAATGCAACCACAGTTCCGGGACTCTGTGATCGCAGTCAGTGCGGATTGGCAACGCCAAACGGATCGTGCTCATTCACATTAAGGAAGTATGATAAGACTATACATCACGAACGATGCTCACGAGACCTGTGGCCAAGCATGTAACTGTGGTTAGTAACGTGAGGGGCTACCGATCCCATCACCGTTCGGACCATCTCTACCAGATGAGTCTAAACAAAATACAAACCGTCGATCCGAGGCAGGTTGTATCTATCCAGACAAGCGGGGTGTGAATAGGTTACACGTGAAATACATTCATTTTGTATATCATCCTGGACATTTTTGCCACAATTCTTTCGAGTGCCGATTTTATTCAAGTTGCGGCACGTGGGGAATGAGTACCAGAACAGACGTGCTTAGAACGGGTCAGCTTTAGCAACAGCGGGCTAAAAACAGAGGTCCGCACTCGTGCAAGCAACAGCCAACGCGATACTCATCTGTCGCGAATGAAATGAAGCGTACATCTCCCAGACATGACGAATTTTGAAAATATATCTTTAGCCGTAGAAGTGGATCACTACTTCGCCCCTGATTACTTTGAGGCTGGAAGATAAAGTGCCTGTCCATGACAAAGCTTTGCTTATGCATTCCTTCTCCTGCGGAATATGTAGGTCGGGCGATTACGCGTTTGTCCTAACGAGTAAAAAACCATCCTGCTTGGTTCGGGACCGGTTTGCTCAAGACCATTAAACAGCTCAGTAGTTTTACACCTTGTTGACACGGACCATCGTGTTGGCCCAAAGCAAGCTTTTTGCACTGTTTACAAAATTCCGGCCAACCACCTCAATTTGGTCCGACAACAGATGTTAGCCACCGGGGAATCGATTGCCACTCAGTTACGCATTCTGGTTCTTTGTTCTCAAAAGAAGTTTGTGCAAACCCTGGAGTTGCCGTGGCCAAAGGCACATCACTGAATTCAACCTCGACTCATGGCCTAGCTGTGAACGGATCTCCAAACTACCCATAATAAATACTCGTCCTTTGAGTGAATTTTTGTATCCTATTATGCGAACCAATAGGAGTTTTCTTAGTACTGATTTAATTTCGCTGAACGAAAATACGATTGTATTGATCTGATGAAGTATCGGAAACAATTGGCCGTCACCGTTTTCTGCTAATCGCAGAGTACTGATGATGATATTTGGCATCCTATTATCTGCTCGGACTGGATGTCCCCAATGACCCCATATCAGCCGTTGACGACTATAAATGTCGCTTTACTCCTATCCAATCACGATAAGCCGGGCGTTCCCCGCTGCTGCACACAAAAGAACAAGTAGTAGTTCTATTTTAATTCATGTGAAACTGGCAAAGCGGATTTGGTGTACTCGATGTGTCAGAGGGTGCATCTCCTAACAAACCAGGCGAAGCGGATCACGAAACGCCGTTCCATCCAGTTCATATCTGAGAATGTCCAGACCTAAGAGGAGAATCGAACATAAGATGTTTCAAGCAAGGCCAAAATATTTCGGCCCGTATTTCCTGAGGCAGATTCAACGCCGAGTAAATGGTCCTGTATTATTCCAACTAGTCAATCGGATTGCAGCTGTGTAATTCGGTGCCTGTATATTTCAGCTCCATCAAAACCGTATTTCCCCACTTACTTGTTGACACCACCACAAACATTTTTTTAACGTCACGACTGTCACACATGATCGTCGTGTCAGATTTGCCCTGTCCCGACTACCTTATGCGGCAATTATTTGTCACATATATTCCTGCCTCTCTGAGTCAAGTTGACTTCCCGTCACGATATCATTCAATTTTGTTTAAAATCTTGTTGTGTGCACAATAAAACCAAAAATGTCAGTATCATGGAAATATGGATTTCGCGGGTTGGAACATAATTAAGAAAAAGTTCCAATGTACAACCAACAAACATCAGCTCCATTCGTCGTGAGTTCTGAGCTAGACAAAAACTCCTAAAGAACATATTAATAGTTTAACACACTGTCGATAAATGAGGCCCGTAACATCCTCCCTTGGTTCATCGGTGTTTTCCAATTTTTCGTATCTTAGTTTGAGATCCTAGGTAAGCGCTTAGCATCAGCCGTCCCATTTCTACTGGTTGGCTTAAGTTGTACATATTCGCCAAGTGGAATGTGCTCGAATGCATGGCATGAATGGGAAGCCAGACAAGATCACATCCGAACAGTGATAGCAGGAGTGGGGATGCGGTAGTGAAACATACACGATCGGCTAGCATACAAAACCGAAGTAGGGTTTGTGGATGAGAGTAGTTAGTTACAACATAATTTACCATACGGTTGCGAACGTTCCTTTTGCATCAACGCGCATATATTCACATCCTCAAGTTTCATTGAACAGGGACTAATTGTCGAAATATAGTGTGGTAGATTTGTCAAGAGACAGCTCCGGTTGAGCTCGAACCAGCGGCAAGAACGACCGTCATGCAGCAGGTGCTCTGCCAACCGAACTGCGAACCCACACATAAACGTAACCGTCCAATTTTAAATTCGGGAACACAACTTCGCGATATGCGTACAGTTCTCTGTCTCAAATTCTCCATTTCAAATGACCGCGCTGTAGATTGCACCAACCAGTCAAACTGCGGAAAATAGACGTTGCTTATGTCGATCATAGACTCAGCCAGAAATGACGTGAAACCGGCGTCCGAGACGCGCTTGCAATCACAGTGTGAACACAAACTTCGTTTCACCATGTAATGTTATTCAACCATTGCACACATCCCCAGGCTTTTTGGCTCCTTATATTCTTTATGATGCGGCAAATCAGATTAGACTGAGTAGACCTGTGCACCACAGCGGTGCTGGCTTAACTTGCCTTCTGTTCAGGTGTAGGTTGCGTTTAACGTGGTCAAAACCCGACTGAACCAACCTAGAAGACGTTGTCTATGGCAGCAGCGGCTGTTTTACGTGGTCAAATCGCCAGTGAATTTTTTATTGAAATCGCGATTAAACCTACGACTCGTGGCGAAGTGTGATATCGAGCATTCTCCTTTCAAAACCACCGGGCAAGCTGAACACCATTTACACAAGATTGTGCTTCAGTGTTTGGATACGGTTATTCGGTATTGTCTGTTGTGAGTTTGCTGATGTTGTGGTTAACACGCCAGTCTTACAAAAACGAGGTCCGGAGTGAAAATTCAGATCTAGAAGAGGATATGCAGCACCGATGAGTCCCAAACAGACAGACACTCAAGTCTAGTGCTTCTTTTGGAAGTGGGATGACCGAAAAGCTGCGAGGGTTGTGATCAAGTATGGGTGTTCAGTTTGAAAGAAACGGCACAGTGAACGCTGTATGAATGAGTTTTAACTCTGAAATAATTAGTTACATTCGTAAGACTGGATTTTACCCCGAATTAGCCGGTGATGATGTTCCAGATATTCCAACATTGTTGACAGATACCTGCAGAATCAGCCTACAGTGCCATGAGCCAGAGGACAATGATGACTCAGATAGCCTGGATAATGTGCGGAGCAACCTACCTCGGCTGGACCTTGCCGACGATTCGCTATCGAAGAAGAAGTTATCACATGGAGATCATCGGGAGTTATTACAGATTACATGAAAACGAAGACCAACGTAACATGTGAGTTTGGAATTGTCGGACGAATTCTGGGATATTTTCTAGGCAACGGACGGGATTTGAACTCAAAATGTGGTTAAAAAACACTCATTTATCACATTCCGGTGGGTATAGGTTCCTGCCTCTTTGTGGACAGAAAAACAGCAATAACGAGAGAATGTCAACTTGAAGAATGTCAGGCTATCTTGCTTGACATGACGGCTTGGTTAACGCGGCCAAAAATGTTTTAACTCAATTTCATTGTATTCACACAAACAACCTAATTGTGAAGCGACAGCCTACTTACATGTCATAATGCAGGCCACAACGCTCGCTGAGCAAAGATGTTGATTCCCGTGGGAAATAACTCACCGTTTTCGTGACGTACACGGAGTATGACATGATGACCCAAAGGAACAGGCATCCAGGCTGTCTCCGAACTCCAGCAGAGCCGAATAAAACGATACCGTGACTTGTCCAATCGGTGGGACTCCATCACGCGACAAGTGATGAAGGATTCATCTGCAATTGAGAAAGTAAGATACGTATTTTCGTTGTGAATCAGTCACGTGAAAACCAGATTAGATCATGATTATGAGGTGAACTTGGAAAGTAATCATTAACTTTTAATTCTTACGACAATTGCTAACATGCAATATTCTAAGTCAAAGGTAGGCTGTGTGTTGACAGATGTTGATCAGATTTGGACGAGAACGCCCGAGATTATTTGTGAGTGAAATCAGTATCGCTCGCTTTAAATTCGGCTTCCACCTCACAGTCTTCGCTGTAATGTAATACGTTAGGAGTCCAACGAACTGGACATTGACTTACTCCCTAACTCCAGACGATTGAAGCTGAGACGAAAGAATCCAGAGAGCGCAATCAGCGAGCCGTACGACGATACCACCCGGAGGGTGCTGTAGAGCGATTAGTTTTCATGGACAGCTGTTAACCAACACACGCCTAACTAGCAATCTTCAAGACAGCAAATAATTCGAAACATATATGCAACAACCAACCATCATCAAGATCTGGCTCGCAGTGCATCGCTACAATGCCATCGGTTAACACAGAACCAATGGAGGGAACATGTTTGGAAGTGAGAAGAGGAACATGGTGGTCTGACTGCTTCGCAAACGTCATTTCAAGAGAGAGCTGAACGTGTTTGGTCACCACGACATTGCCCGTCACATCCGGTGTGGATTCGGATTCAACGGTTGACAAACGCAACGAAGATGGAAGCGGTAGTAACGAGGGAAGTATGCCTGCAATATGAGAGTGAACAGATTAGACGAATAAACTGCATGGTCGGAATTTAACGAATTAGTAAACAAGATAGTCAAATGCCAGACTGCAAATCAGATGCTTCAAAGCAAACACGATTGCAAATCGTTGTTAACATACACGAAATATTCGTCGGTAGTGAAGATAGCTCAGCAGACAGCATCTGTTTAACTAGCTCCCATGTTACAATAGGGTAACTGGACAACCAGCTGCAATTAGTCATACGCATTCCAGCAGCTATGAAACAACAGAAGCCATCACAGAAACCTTCTAGGTACAACTAGCATGCGCTTAACCTCAACCATCAAGATATTCACACACTTCCTTGGGCCAGTCTCGTTTTTATAAATTTCTCTACAGCCCATGAATCTAACATGTAGCAGGTGAAAGAGTAGCATACTACGATTCATCGCTAATTTTTTGTTTGACGCGTGCATACGGTCACCATACCAAAAGCATTACGACAGATGGCCTAAGGTTGTCGAACATGCACGAATTAGTCAGGTGTGACTTTGCACAAATCTACGGTAATTGGTTCTACGCACAGTTTCAGCAAGCAAGCCAAATATTCAGACTATCTGCCGATATAAACCGAAACTTTTAATACCAGAAAAGTGGCTATCGATCAGCGAAAGAGTGAACGTCATGCAGATGCTTTCACAACTGCCAACTTGTTTGATTTCTCGCTAGATCACCCAGAAAGCAATTACAAATGAAGGGTTAGTTAAGTCTGAAGTTAACAACGAAACATCTTGAAAACTGTCGTTTTAACGCTCCATTTCTCCGCGATCACAAAACCAGTAGATTGGTAGACAGTGGGCACTTTGAAAAATTGCCGCGCTTTATTAACATGACCGGTGGCTGTTTGTTGCCCCACGAGCTGCCGCCTGAAAGTTGCAAACACACGACTTGGTGGTTCAAAAAACAGAAAGCTCTCGGTTGCCCTTGAATTTCCAAACAACGCTCTATTGTCGCCATAAGGATATATAAGGACAGAATATTTGTACAGTTTAAGGTGTTTAATCAGTAAAATATGCGTCACCTCTCTGGACAGGACTCCTTATGCTCGCTTATGTACACTGTGGATTTCCCAACCGCCTGTTTCAGCGTCAGTAATGAGCCTACTGACTTGTGCATCCTTAATCGAACGAAACTGTTCAGTTTTTACTGATCATGGTATCAACAGCACGATTCACTTCAAGTAGTGGAATGTACACCATCTATCAACGTTCCCAACGGTATTGACTGTTAAAACGGTGTCCTCATACAGCTAAGGATGAAAGAGTACTGTTGATCAACTCTAGAAGTCGTCAAACAATACCCATGCCGTACGTGAGGGAGTTCTGCCAGCGGTAATTCCGTAAATAGTGAGTTTTTTACACCTCAGAGATGTTCAAAGCAGATACGCGTAGTCGCCGGTTAGTCACTTCCGAGAGTAGCACAATCATCATTTCACGCGCCCTATGAGGTGCTACAATAAACCACCATAGTGGGTTCTGATAAATAAACAAGATGAGCTTGATAACGTACACACCAGAAAACCATCCGGGGAACAGAGGGACCGATTCTCGGCAAACAAACGAAGCGATATGTGGCAACGATAAGGGTTGAATAACCGCATTCACTTGCCTCAAAAATGACTCAAAAAGCCCACCTACATCTAAACCATATTTAGACAGGGCGCCCTAAGAATCTTAGATGGCCGTATATCATCTCACGAGTGCCTGAATCTACAAACTTGTCATCGACTACAGATGGACTGGGAAAGTCGTCTTGGGTATGGGATTTCTAAATCAAAGGTGTCGGAAGAAAGAAATCCACATAGGTCTGTACAATCGAGTGATCGTACTCACTTGGAATGTACAGAGAGTTGATGATTACCACAGCACAAACACCCATTTAGGGCGTTCACTTAATAGCGTAACGGAGAACGGGCCAGGACTTACGAAAAACAATCCGATGGTAAGCTCCTTCCAGCAACGTGCGTATGATCAAAAGACCACGAGCACCTGAAGTTGATGACTGAGAAGAGGGAGCGTGCCAGACTACCAGTGATCGTAAACCATCGATCCAGGACATTGTATGGGCGACTGTTTGGAATTGTGGGAAGCGGATAGTAAGTTCAACGGCCTCCCCATTCTGCACAGTCCAACGCCAGCTACAAGCAAAACACAAACAAAGTGTAGACATCCAACATTTATTTTCGTTAGACAATATTAGGGAAGGCCTTTTTTGTCCCAAACCGCATTCGTGCTTGGGAGAACGATTTCGTCTCCTCAGAACAAATAGAAGTCCCCAAATCAATCCGGAAGTGATCTTCGTTGTCTTGTTATCTGTGCGACTTTTATTCCACCATGCTCATTGGTAAATCAGTGACCTTAACTACGACTTTTAGCAACTGTCCTTCAACCTTCTGATTCGAGAATATTTGTAAATCATACATACATCATATAAATACCGCGTATTTTTCTCCTTGTTTCACATGGTTTTGGACCGAAGCAGTGACCTTTTACACTCGTCTTCTGAATTGACTTAAAAGCAATAGGCGAGGAGAGTTGCGTCATTTTCGGGACCAAAATTTTCCATTTTCTTCACCTCCAGGCAGAAAACTCAGATTCTCTTAAGAGCACTTCTAGTCCGTGGTCAATCCAAAGTATCTTTTCGGATGTTTAGAAGAGGCTAATGTTCTAACTGTGTTGTGTACCATGTCCAGATTTAGTTAAGAAAAGTGGACGGAAGATTTGACCTCGTGTTCAACGTTGTAAGATTTCAGCCCAGCATGTTTGCGCATACTGAGCATAAAATACGTAACGTTACTCGAACCAAACGTGTGTAGACGATTCAGCTCAGTTTCACACGACAATCCAACAATCCGTGTTCCCTAAGACAGTCGCTGGTGATTTTTGTACACGTAAAGCCCCTTAGACAGTCCCTAACAAATGCGTGACCTCCGCTAAGAGTGAGCCAAATACGACGAAAATAGGGACTAGAAAAGACTACGGACTGTGATATGGAAGAGGAAAATAGCTGTTCTAAGCACGAGTATAGAAGAGTGTGAGATAGGCTATGCCAATCAATTTTACAATCTATACAGCCATGCGGTCACATTCGGGCACTTATCTGGCTCTGTCATACACAGTCTCTGCCATCTCACGACCTGTAGACCGCTACCCCTCAAATTCAACTGTTTTACTGAGTGCCCTCTTACTTCAACGTTTTACGTCACCTTCTGCAATATCACATATGCACTTACTTGACGTTTTCCCGTTTATCAAAGTTGATGGGAAATTTTGCGGGATAAACGAAGCAGCAAATCTGGAGAGGGGAAAACGGTGGGACGCCATGACTGCAATGAGTGCCCAAATGTTTCACGCGCACGAAACAACCCATCTGTTGCAGTGCTCTGAAAAACCGGGCTGGCACGAAACAAGAGTAAAACGTAACACGAAGTACAGCTTGGACGTCCACTGGATATGAGGGCTCGCTCCACACCGTCAGGAAACTTAGCACTTACCCTTCCAACAGAGGACCTTTATCGCAGTTCCGTTTGAAGCGTACTCTCCACGGTCATCTTTGACTCCTTGATTTTACGTGGGGATAGGATGGAGTTTGTGTTCATAAGCTGCATCTTTTAAACATTCCCGTAAGTACGACGGCATTTGTATACCTTGGGGTTCAACTAATCCACCTAAACAATCAGAGCAACCACGGCGTTTATGTTGCAAGGACTCGTCAGATTTACGAATACCTACCTACTCACTCATCAGCTCACACATGTATCATGTGTTAACTTTCTCCTACTCACCAATGTGATGGCAAATAACGCACCGTTACACAAAAATTAAACAATTCAGAATCTCTGCCGTTTCGTAAACGTGTCTAAGGATGAACAGTACTGCTTCGAGCAGATATAACAAGAACCCAATTGAACTTTTAACCACAGTAACGCCACCAGTACAAGTTTCTATTAGCTACAAATCCTGCATAGACATAAGAATTTCACTCTCCGTCAAATTTCGGAACAGTATTGTACGAAGCCGTCAGTCAACAAATGATTTTCTGGCAAATGTATACGACTCAATGCATTGATGTGTACTCTGAAATCGTTTGAAAGCAATGGTGTGTGGATCAAATATACGGACACACCACAGGTATTCTATTCTCACTTCCACGGTCAAGTTAGGGACTAAAGAAAAGTATGTAGTGAATTCAATGTCAAGATTAGCACACGTTGAGGCTGGTCGACTTCGTTAACTTGGTCGCACACAAAAAATGGACCACCGCGCAAGGAAATTCGAATGTCGATCTGGTGGGAAGCCGACGGATCTTAACAATATTGATAATAATTCGTCGCTACCTGGCAACTTCCGAGCAGCGCGGATGATGTTGGGCAGTAGCTTGGGTTCTGTAAAAAGCCACAATGCACGCTTTGAAGCGTTAAGTTCGCAAGTGTCCCTACAGAAACTGTTGTAGTTAATCAAACCAGTTGTTGGATAGCGAGGTCATGAAGGTCACCCAGACAACCATACGAATCACACGTCACACTGGAAGGGTAGATTCTTTTGCTGACAAACATCGGCCAGATCCGCAACCGAAATAAACAGACACATAGAGTTCCATCATCAGTCACACCGATTTTTTTTTACATGCACGCACAGCTGCTTCTCATTTCTACGCTTCAGGAACTTAGCAGTTGTTGAAAACAAAACAGAGATAGCCATTAGACTTATAGTGAGCAAATTTACCACTGCAATCTACCTACACATAGAAACGGAAGTCCTCACAGTAAAAAGTACCGGCCAAACAAGGTGTACTTAAACACATGGTTTGACCGCAACAGCCAACCTACCACGTGAGTATAGACTGACTTGCATTTCAAACAGCCACACTGTGACACCTGTGAATTACGCATTCAACATTGTCACGCCGTTTTTATCTTTGCACATTCACGGAGATTAACAAACGCAGTCAGTTTGGACCAACCAATGGCATAGGTGGTGCAAGAAATAGATAAAGTCGACTAATGACGGTTTGTAACAGGACTCCCCGATGGTGGTTAACCGGTTTCAGGAAACACGGAGTCAAACGTCAGAAGTACACTTGAGAGATCAAGATCATCTTCACATGCCAGTTAAGCGTCGTTACAACCGGTGCAAGGATGGTGGAAAGTAAGTAAGATCAGGCTTAGTATGGTTGTAAACAAAAACACTCACTTTCGCCAGTACAAGGTGTCGGATTAGTCTGCTACTGATTATTTTGAGTCAATCACTTCCACGAGATAGTGCCATATTTCTTTGAATGTGCCATCCAGAAACGTTCAGATTTCACATCAAGGTTTAGTACTTTTTGTTCAATTGCATCTCTTTCCCGTAAGCCGCATGCCAGCGTTTTACCAGAATTGATTTTGTCTGGTCACCTTCACCACTGCACAAAGGTAAAACTGCGTGAATAGCCAGACATGCGCTGACTGCTGAACATGGATTGCGTAAGAGTTGTAGAATGAAACCACGTATATAGTGGATTAATTTTTGCGCCCAATAGGTTGACCACGCCAGTCTGACTGAATTTTAGCGGCAACTGCGTTGATTTGGCATATTTACACCTTATCCTCCCTTCCTAGTACGTGAATTGTAGAAGGGAAGTTGTGTGTAAATATGCAACACACAGTAACACCTTGTAGACAGCGCACTCACCACTTCCAAGTCGCTTTTAACCAGCAGTTTGGTAAGGGCGATGATCACGTCGTTCTAAGTCATTACTAAAGTGACTTATAGGTCTTTCAAACTAAGCAACGGCGCAAACAGATTGACATTCTGACTAAAAGAGCCCCATGTGCGCTCACTGGCGTTCAGCTCTAGTGAAACTGTCGGCAAAAGAAACGTTTCTGTCCCGACGGCCCCTTAACGGTGTCAGCCATTCTCAATCTATATGAAAGGACAGTATCATCCATATCTTCAAAAATTACCATTCGGTGACTCAAAGCGTTCCAGTGGAAGCCAAGGACTGTTAAAACTTGAAGTCTGCATGTAAAATAATGACTCATTCGAGGCCTTCAACAGTCGTTCACCTGCACTGTTGGACACCTTTAATGGAGACTGCATTCAGAAGAACGCTAATGTATGATGATCAACGACTAACATTTTCAGGCCTCTTCCCCGTAATCCACTATTCAGATAATCCGCCCGATCAAATTGTGATAACTTGTCGAATTAGTAAGTACTTCCAAATGATCGAAGGTCCGCTACCGATACTACATACGTTAGTGAACGTCATATGTGCGTAAATGATTCAATATCAGATTAACATAGTTGCTAATGTGCTAAACCTGACTGGCAAGTGTGGGCAGGAGAAGACGAATAGGGAAGTATCAGCAAGCTGTTTGTTGGGGGAGATTTACGACCCAAAGTCTGCGCGCTATAGCTTTTACTCTCCAGATTAAAAATCACATTGAACACCACCCAAAATTGACCACAGCTGTCGTATTCCCACAGACTCCCTAGTCTATCTCCTTTCCTTTCGAAGGGATCCGACTGGGAGATCTATGGGAATACCAGAGCTGCGATCAATTGTGGGTGATGTTCAATTTATATAAGAATGAAAGATCAACAAACCACGTATAATTGTACTCCCACATGAACTCATGTAAAAGTGGCGTCTAGTTTGTAATCAACTCATAAAATTCCCAGGTAGGAGAAGTGATTACTTCACTACTTAGAAGAATGTTTGTATGTAACAGTGGGATATGATCACGAGCAGCGCGAGAAACCGCACGAGTCATCTCTGAACGAAGTCAAACTAATGGACAAGAAACAGCAGACAGAAATCCAGGACAGATAAAGTCGGCTAAACTTACAGAACCACACAGAAGTGCACACGACGTTTCAATGGAAACTTCGCTATGTGAGGAACCGGAATTCAGGTTCACAAAAGCGGTACGGAAACATGCGAACAGGGCAAAAAACATCCTGCTTTATTCAGCAACTTTCCAATGCAATAGTACCTCCAACCTAACTCTACAGACATTAAATTCAGGCTTGAACAAGAACTAGGTAACCAATGTTCACCCTTCGGAAACGTTTTTCTACTGCCACCCAGAAGCACACGTTATCATGCACTCAAGATACCCTCCTATTAGTAATAGTCGTCGCAAATAAAATGAACCGGTTAATCAATGTAAGGTAGACACAAACCACTGATCCATTAGCTCACTTTGGTTTCCTACTCTCTTTTGTTTGAAGATGTGCACGCGCCATGGAGGGCAACAGTTCTGAAAAGTGAAAAGAGAACAGAGAAAGCAAACTCAGGAATTCGGAATTAGGTTGGTTGTTCGACCAAGGCAAACAGCTCCAGGCGGCCCACCCAGGGATTGAGGATAAATTGGAGACACAATCAACTCGAACTGACTGAAAAATCGTGCGACAATTGTAGGGAGTGATCCCAACCCAAGGCCAGTGGACTACCGGGAAACTGAAACAACCACCGTCCGACGGGTGATGAATGATCAACGGAGACTGACAATCAGCAAAAACGGCTAAATCGGCAGGACGGAGTAAAGGTGCATATGACCCT
Source organism: Paragonimus westermani (assembly GCA_008508345.1). Classification (NCBI taxonomy): domain Eukaryota; kingdom Metazoa; phylum Platyhelminthes; class Trematoda; order Plagiorchiida; family Troglotrematidae; genus Paragonimus; species Paragonimus westermani. The sequence goes on from QNGE01004618.1 coordinate 36,109, forward strand.
TACATGGAAATCTCCCAACGCATCAGACATGAATCGCGGTTTGGAAACTTGAGTACGCAAGCGGCGGCACACATGTAAATCGACCAATGAAGGCCTTGCCTTAACAAACACGTTCATGAAACACCACAAAACGCTCAGCTGCGTCAGACAGCAAAAGGTATCACATGAAAGAATGTCACGGTTAAGTGTTGTTTTGATCATAATGACACAAAAGCGGCTGAGAGCAAATGACCACCTCTCCAGCGAGCCGAGCATCGAACATGAAAAGATCGAAAACGGTACTTGACACCTTCAGCTTGCAAGTACGCATTGAGTTAAAGGTTTATGGCCGAAAACTGTCATTAGTATCATCGACAACACAGTGGAATGAAACCAATCTTACTCACGATTTGGCAGAGCTGACCGACCGAATTGACTTCGGCGCAAAAACCCCTTGCGCAGTTTGCCGATCATATTGACATTTACGTACGAGTGAGCCTGAGGCATAAATGTGACGAACGCAGCATATGTAATGCACAACCATTAAGACAAGGGGGTAAGGTTTTGGACGTCTAAGAAAATGTAAAAAAAGAGTCTACTCTGGCATCACCACATGAAATCATCACGTAAATTTTGTATACAATGCCCAGCGAATCGAAGCAATTATCATTTTAATTTGAGAATTCTCGACAGCGGCACCGTCGGTTTGAGCCGACAGGCATCAGCTGCGTTTCTCCTCTGGACGATTAGGCAGTTCCAGGAACATTCAAAAGACAGTGATCGACACGGCTCTCACAAAATATAGGTCGTAGCATTGATGTGTTGTTGAAGGGCTCAACAGTGAACCTTGAGTTGTGCTTCTGTTCGAAAGGGATTGACTGAAAAAAAATACCTGAAGGTGAGAACTGCGACGGAACGTTAATGACAATTAATCTTTATAAACCGACATCTAAAACTAAGTGAAAGGAATATGCGAGGTATGTTAAGGAGAAAGACGCAGATGTTTGACTAATCAGACTGCCTTCACAGCAAACACGCCCATGCGTCTACAGAACAAGTTCAGAGGAAACACTTACTAAACGATAAGCCTCCGAAGCATCTGTCCCCGAGTTTTGCAGCAAAACATCGAATCCTCCGGGATGGTACTGGGCGAACTTCGTGACATCAAAGACACAGACTGTGAAAAACGAATAGCATCACATGAAAGAAACAACTAGAATTAAGACCCATGTTGGACACGTACATTAGAGATGGCGCGAGTCTGGCTCAGATTCATCTTGTCTCTAAAAGCCATCCTCAGTTACGCCATTTGTTACGTCTAAATGACCGGGTACTATAGTTCCCTCATGAAAACTCTGGGCAGAAAAATGATTTGGGTCCAATGAAAGTACACCAAGATGACCTCTTGTGTGCATCACGTACGATTCAATCAAAATTTTGAGGAAAAGACAACTAACAACAAAGACGTCACGTCAGTGTGAAAAGTAAAGTATTTTTCAGAAAAGTTTTCAGTCAGATAGAAGCACAGAAGCGTGACAGCTTGCCGATACGAGACAGCCAAATGGATAGTGTGAGTTAGCCTTATTCTGGAGTACAAATGCGAAACACCGATCTAAGGAGTTCCTCTACCCTCTTCGGAAGCTCCCTGGGCAGCGCAATTTTTGTAACCAAAAAACAAGGTTAACAACGAATTCCATGTCTGGGCATCTAATCGACTGTAAAAGGCTAAGAGCAAGCTGATCCGAAGGCACGTCGTGGCAGAGGAGTATGATAAAACAAAAGGAGAATGAGTTACTTCGACGTTTGAGGGAACAATTGGGAAGTATGTGTTGACAAACTGATTGCATTGAGCTTCATTTACTCATTTAAATAAAAGTGAGTCTCAAAGGTGGGAAACATTCAGCTAGGGCTGTTCTCTACCTTTAAACCATTCAGAGAATTACATGGACTAAAGGATCAACTGTCGAACACAAAATCGTCAGAAAGGCAATTGCAACAAATATAACTATCAGCTCTAACGGTACGGCAGACAGAACTAGTTACACAGTGACCAATTCAGCCACTCTCTTAAAACCGTGCGTATTTTGTGATTTCCTACAACCATTTATAAAGAAAAGCCGTAGAGAACAATGGAAAGCAAACTGGTTTACGGCGTGAAAATTAAAACCCCCAACTTGTTTGTGCTCGTATCAACCACAGGTGTATTGCATACAATGATGGCATTCGGATGGTCGGAGTCAAACTTCAGCACTTTATTGAGGGTAAGAAATGATTGTTCCCTCCTTACTGATGGGTTGTGAACATATTGAAGTATTCTCAGACACTAGAAATTAGGAGTTAGAGTACGCTGACAATGCTGTCCTAAACTTTGATCTTCACCAAACAGCTCGAAGCAGCCACAATAAATTAGAAGTTTCGCCCTGCCAATTCGCCTTTTCACTTGTGAGATAAAATGTGCCGTTACGAGGCTGACAAGAGTCCGCAACAATACTCGCTCACAATAGCAAACGGTTTCAAACAGTCAAGTTCTTCTCCTTAGGTACTTCTGCCAAATTAGGTGGCGTTTAAAATATCTCTAATCATATAGTTACGCCCCAGAGGGCGTTTGAAAAATTACACCGTCCTTTGGCACCTGTATGATTTCTGCTTTTCTGTGGGGGCCGTGTGTTCACGCAATCAAATCATAAATTTTCAGTAAGGCTGCGAAGCCCGTAAGGGATATGCTGAGTGTTTTTGAACACTCGTGCCATCGAAGCACTAAAACAAAGTGATGCAGCGACGAATTTCACCGGCTTGTTTCTGGAGCCAATAGACCATGCTGACTATCCAGAGTGACAGTATTGTCTCATGTTCTCCATTGGATCCGGCATACCCCACGCATGCCAAACAAGCGCTTGCCAGGTCGTGCTCTGGATGTACACATTCAGATGGAGTAGAGGCAGCAATCTAGTGGTTGGTACAGCATCTGGGTTCGAGCCATAGTAATAGTAAGGTTAAAGCCTGTATCAGTAGGACGTTTACCGGCTATCTGATTCCGGAACAAAGCACAATCGACACTTTTGTCGACAACGTTGTCGGCCATGACAAAATTAGCAGTAAATGGTGCTGGTGTTGTGAGTTTGTGTTCCCAAGTTCGTTTTTCATTTACTAATTGTTTGAGTATCCACAGTTCTTACATTTTTCCAGGGCATTTTCCTCCTCAATTTGTTGTGGTAGTGATGACATCCACTCGGAGTCGGTTAAAGCAGTAAAAAAGGGGTAGCGTTAAGATAAGTGACACACTATCAATTTCGATCACCTAACTTTATAAATGACAGCAAATTCAACAACTCAATTCCAATACAATCAAGGACGTTCCTTCAGGGAAGTTGAATGCATACAGTATGTTGTTTTGCCTAGTACCTGTTATTTTCGAAGTTATATGTGGATTTGAAAAATAGCGTCAAGTTGAGGAGCAGAGACGGGGTTTTGAATTGTTAATTCTACTTAAAAGATTGGCGCGTGAATTGTTATCGACCTGACCTCAGCCAATTACAAGAAGCCGTTGATTCATCAATAAAATGCGTGCAAAGATAGACGGAACCCTATCGGATCCTGCGTGTAACTCTAAAACTCACGTCTTCCGTCTTGTGGCAGTGCCATCCACATGTTTTCTGCGGTACTGTGCTGGGCCAACTCTTTATCGCTGATGATGCTAGTACCCGGATTGATGAGTTGATATTCCGCGCTGTTCATGATGGATAGCCATTGACCGATGCCTCTATCAGAAGAAATACAGCAGATGATCAACTTCAACAGAAGCAATCAAAAACTGAAAAATTCGACCTCTGCATGATGCAACGTGTGTGTAAAGCTAGTTACCACATGGGTATAAGATGCTTTCAGTCAACCAAGTGGCGCCAGATTACCGAAACATAAACAGTAAATTTGACGGGGCAAGTGCGCAAGCGAAATTTCCAAGCTGAAGACTTAGAACTTCTGAGTAATCTCTGATGCCGAAGTAGGCAGCGACACGAGTATACCGAGCTGCACTGAACCTAACAACAGTGGAAGTATCATGCCAATGTCACTTCGAAAAGACAAACAAGCAAATAAGACAGTAATTCTTCCAATCAGCTCAAAGGTCATAGTTTGAAAAATTCCCTATAGATGAGGTGGTCCCTCGAAATATGTAGGACCATTCTGCACATAGATTCTTAGGTTTCGTGAAAATATGCGAACAAGCAAAACTGATTAGGTCATATGGTAAGGATAAGGCTAATGTGCTATTGAACGGACTGGAATCTGAACTGTGCTTCACTTATATGGCTTTCCGAGAGATTTCGCTCAGCTGTACGTTCGGCGCGCCTGGTTAACGATTAGTGCACACCCTTCTTCATGTATGGTCCCATTAAAATAGTGGGCGGTGAATAGAGACATAAATAGAGTCGAATCTCCCTCTGTCGTTTCCCGATAAAAAAAAATGAACATGACTTCATTCAACTGTTCGATCGAGTGATGCTCACAGTCGTTGTAAGGGATTATATTTAGCTTGCAATTGGGCACTCGGTGGGCGCGATCATATGTACAACCAGCGTCATCGAACAACGCTAATTTAGAAGATTCACTGACACGATCGCAACAACACAGCTCCTTCGGAACATATCTCCCCATGGCGAGTTTCCGCAGATGCTGCAAGTTCGTTATATTTTCTCATCTGATTCGACTTAGACAACTCGTTCTTCAATGCCACTTGATAAGCGTTCTCTAAACCCTCTTCGCCCAAACGCCCGCTAACTACCTGGCACTAGCGCATGACCTCTGAGCAAATACAAGAAAGAAAAGGACACGCACAGATGGTGGCCATAAACCGAATGACGCTCCTTTTAACAGATTGTTACATGGTCGATTTACGTTCATGGTTGAGGAACACCGGATGGTCTCTATGCAACATAATACTTCATCCCGTGTAAAGATGCGATACTAGAGATACCATAAGTTGAACGTATCTTCGGTACACTTCCGTAATTGCTAGGGTGTTAGGACACGACACTAAGGGCACGATGTAAGCACTTATCTTTTGGAGCCAGACGACCAAGCTGACCAGTCAACTCGTCTGAAAGTTCGGTCTTCGTCAGAAGGTTGACGAGGTCATCGTAGGACGCTATCTCAGAAATACCTAAACACATCCTTGTAAAATCGTAGGTCAACAGCAAAAACTTTTTTTAATTTACATCAGCAGACTAGCTGGCGTACTCGATTCGACAGCATACGAGTGAATGTTCTCTGTGACATCGCTCGACTGGCTCTGATTTGTTCTGGAATTCACTGAAACAAGATTAAGCTTGCGCGTCGCCAGAGGGTAAGAGAGAAGCGCTTGGATCAACATAACTCCACAAGAGAGCATAAGTGAGTAAAAATGCTAGATCAGTGAATTCGTGTCTCACAACCGTAACCCACATCAAGCATAGTACTTGAGAGAGCAGTCATTAGGGAAGGTTGTTGACCCACTGTTAGGAGAGTACAGACATTGAAGGTGTTAACGATTACCAGTCGTCCTGGATCTAATAAATAAACATCACCTGGAAGCACAAAAAGGTGGGCGAACTGGGTGGCGATGGATAGTGGAAAATAGAGTGACTGACAGCGTAGTAGTTAAAAGAACGAACTTTGACACTTCTCGGCTGTTTACATAGAATTACCTTGAAAAGTCTCGGACTCAAAAGTCCGATCAGCGTAACGAAAACAGACTAGCTTTCTAGAGGACCACAAACGGAGCCCGGTTTAAAAGTTTGCCCAACCTGACGATGATGCACCTCACCAGCCCTAAAAATGCATTAAATAAAACGCTGAGTTCTGCCTTTGATTATCGCTATACACCATGAACACAAGATATAAATCAGAACATTTAGTGAATATGTTAACTTGACTCAAGCCCCTTTGACAGATTGCAGAAGTGGTCTAATAAAGTAGGACAATGAACCCTGACGATCACCGAAGCACGGAAAACAAACATAACCACCACAGCATGACAGGTGAAGAAAACTGACAAACTCGCGAACTATTTACAAATTGGAAGGAAGCTGGGAATGCACACGTACATCCGAATGGCTTGGACGGTAAAACGATAATGTCATTGGCAGTTTCGGAAGACCAGCCGTAAGATTGTAAGTGTAAGCAAGATGGGAGAGGAAAGCGAAAAAGAAACCCAATCACATCCAACCAAGCACACTTCGGCACGCACCAAACGTCATCTAACTAACAACATTGAAAAACAGAACCTATGTTCACCCTACTATAAACATCTTGACGGTGTAGCTACCCCATTCATTTACTGATGACACCGTGACGAACAGACCATGAAAGACCGTACCAAACTGGAAAAACCTGGAAGCCGAGTATTTTCTTCAAGCAAAACGGCTCTTTTGACGCTGTAGCTTTAGCGATTTGCTCCTGAGATGGTCGTTGAGCAAACGATGTGGCTGCCAATAAGTCACCACCCACCACATTTATCAACGCACGCAAGCTTTGTATACCCTCTATTCAGGTGACAATCGCTTGTCTTTTCGACGCAGGGGTAACGCGTGCCTTTCGTGTTCTCACCAATCCCTCATCATTATTAGTACAGGCTGATAGGGTAGTGCTACCAAGTATGTGAACGTGTTAACAGTTTCGGGTGAATTACCCGCAATAAAGAACGTAGGAATGGGACTATTCCAGTATTGAAGGAGCAATTCGCATTTTGAAGGTGCGAATCGCAATTCGGTAAGAACTAGTTCGGTCGCACNTCTATACATTCAACAACAAGGTGTTTACATCATGTAAACAAACAACCGAGTTGTAAGTGAACGTAAAGCGTCATCAGCAGCACAACTAGCTTCCTTGCGGCTTTCACCGGTCCACATCATTAAATGCATTCAATTCACAGTCAACTCGGACAACCAACAACAGCATTCACACCACTGAACCCGATTAGCCGCCATCTCACCTAACGTTTCCAACCACCGACCCTACGAGTCTCAAGGTTTCCAGACAGGGAGACGAACCCAATCTACAGTGGCTAACCCCTTCGTGAACGATTTCATGTGTCTACGCCAAGTCATCATCTGTCCACCTAGCACCTTACGCCAGTCGGCCGCGGCATCGCCAAAGAGTGCTCGATATGGCAGGCGATTAGCTGGAGTTGGAATCCGCAATACATGGTCTAACCATCTACGTTCGTGAAAATGTAAGCAGTGAATAAAAGAATTCGTTTGGCAACCACTACCAAATATCCGCCTCTTAACCGCCTCGTTGCTTAATCGCCGGTGCCGCCCGATACAAACGACTGGACGCAGACATCGGTGGTAGAAGGCCTGAAGACAGTTTACGTCTTGTACCCTGAGCTGCTAAGTTTCGTTGCCGTAAATTAATACAGCCCTCACTGATGTATGATATGCGACACTCTTAAGTTTCAGCAACTCTGCGGAAGCACTTTGCACTCAGATGTTGTAAAGAGCATCCCGAATCGCTCAATAGAATGCAAAACAGCGTCTAGCACCCTTGACACTGCCTGAAAGTTGTCAAACAGTGACATCGGTCTAACCATGATCAGTCAGTCTTCCACCAGGTAAGAGGTTCATGTCAGCATCTTGCCAGTACCGTAGAGTCCCCCATTAATTCGTCTATGACGAAATTAAGCAAAAATGGTTGAAATGGATATCCTTGACGTAAGCCACTCCTGACGCTGAAACTGTCAGTTCACCGTAAACCCTAGTCTGAGCGGAAGTATGCGTATAAAGCGCCGAAAGTATGTTCACACACTTCGTTAGTACACCCTTGCGTTTGAGCGACTCCAAATGTGAAGACCGGTCCACCAAATCCAATGCACCTTTATAACTGAGAAACAAGAGGATTGTTGGTCGGCAGTACACATGACGCTGCTCCAGAATATGAAGAGTAAAAATGTGGTCTACACATCCTCCCAAGGGAGAAACCCTGTCTGTTCCTCCCTAATGTTTGCTTCTCGGATTGCAATTAGTCGAGGATGTATAACTGGCGCCAAAATCCCAGCAATTACTGGGGTCCTGCTAATTCCTCTATGATATGCGCAACAACCCCTGATACACCCTTGAATATTGGAACTACTGTCAAGTGACCCCGCACGGAAGGATGGTCTTCGTCGTCCATACAGGTTGAAAAAACTGAGTCAAAGCCTCTATTAACGTCCACCCACCCTCTTTAAAAAATAGCGGCACGGAATCATCAGGATCAGCAGCTCTATTACGTTTAAGAGCCGAAATACAATTGAGGGTGGTTTCAAATCTACTGACCAGGGTGCCACCGTTTGTGGCGGCAACACAGCAGATAAATGAGGCCAGCATAACTGACTCGCAAAATTTTACGGCCACCGCTCTAACCTTCTGGATTTACCATAGATTAGTGTGCCATCTGCCTTGCTGCTAGCTTCACTGACAGACGATCGCCCGGGACTAGTGGCACGAATAAGCTCCAAGAAGCAAAAGCGGCCTCCATTTCCTTCACTTTCTCCATCAACCAAGCCTCGCGATCAGCCTTAAGACTGTTTCAGTTTTCTACGGATACCCTCCTAGACTTGTCATATGAACCGCCAGGAGGAACGTTCCGTCTGGCTTCTGACAAATCCAATGCTCATTTAGCCCATATACCCCCGTGTCACATGTTACAGTACCTGCTTCATGAATAGCCCATGAGATGTGTATTCAACAGCTAGTAGAATCTTCAGAGTGAGAAATACTAGAACAGCTTTCTAAGCTAGTGAGGTACTTATACTTTACCGACGGTATAGCCAGTTTCTTAACAGCCAATCGTTGCTGTTCGTGGGGTCGTTTCCCAGCAAACGTAGGAACGAAACGACAAAGTACCAACGAATGATCCCAGTCCAAGTATGTGATCCAATAAGAACGATGGTCTTGAATGGAATCACACCACCCATAATTAACATCTACGTGGTCCACCTGAGACCAGGTATGATTCGTAGAAGACAAGCGTCAAGTACAGCAATGACGCGCACGATGTTCAAAAACAGTGCCTAAAAATAAACGAGACTCGACCTTACCAAGACGGCCGACCTGCGCATTCGTACTTTCGGCCAGAACGACTATATCAGGACCATGTGTCGACCGAAGGAGAGAGCGGCCAGATGCGCGTAAATATCGCCCTTTCCGAGGACTATACCTACTCCAACCTAACCGGTGATGGGTCTGGAGGAACCTGATAGTGGAGAAGGGGTCAGCAGTAGCATGTTTGCGTTCATCCATCCTGCTGTATGCAGCAGATTTAGTCTACACTGCGAGACGGGCGATGCAGCATGGAATTAACAGTATTGTGATCATTCATGGTTGTGTGTAAGTTGAGATACTGCCAGGACGCTTAAACCTAGACAGGAGAACGATTAGGGTTAGTAAAGAAAGCCTTTAGCTCAAAAACCTGTAACGCAAAGCAGCGAATGAGTCGCAGTGTACCAGAACTGGAACCTTTTCCGGAAAAGGTGCCAACCTCCTTCCAGCCCTTAACCTGGAGACCTTGGTTTGTCGAAACTCTATCTATTGGCCTGTCTGGCATGAGTGACTTTGTTGGTGTGATTTCCACAGAGTCCATTTTGGCCCAATAAGTCATCAAGATGCGCAAGCTGTCACACCGTTTCAAGGGTCATTCTTGTAAGGATAGTTCACACAAGTCTGACAAGATCATCGTTGAGTGAAGTTACTAAGTTGAGTGATTGTATTTAGTTCAATCAAAACACGGTGTGTATAAACTTAAACGGATCGTGACACATTACTGAAGTGCCGTCCATCGAAGGGCTCTGTGACTAAGATGTGCCTGTCCCGCTGTACGTCCTCGGGTGACAACTAATGTTAAATTTCAAAAAAATGATATGACATATTGGAGTATTTCACCGACGGCCTATTTGTATTCTGTCTTTAATCCCACCGGCTTGAGCAAAATCTATTAAGGTTTACATTTTGGAAGACTGTCATGAGTAACTATTCCTTGGCAAACATTACCTGAAAGCGAATGAAACAAAATCCAAACGGCGTCAAGGTGTAACACTTAGAAAACTTGTTTGCACTACTAACGAGTTGGCGAATGGATTAGAGAATATCGGTGTTAAATGCTATTTGAATGAGACCCACGTACCGAGTGTTGCGTCTGAGACTAGCAAATTCTTAAAAAGCAAATTACCATGGTCCGATCATGGAGAACTTCGTTTAACTTTTGCTACCTTGTCACCGCGATTTGTGCAGTTGGTTCTATCAAATCTTGCTGCTGCGACGATAAAGAACCACCATCGTTTAATCAAAACGAGTTTCCCGTGTACGAATTAACCGATTATACCACAATCACGATACGCACCACTTACGCAGTTATCTCATCAACAGTGACTGTGATTCGCTTGTTTGACAGTACGGTTCACCGTCAAAAGCTTGGGCATGTGGTCCATTCAGCGACTTCGTGTTTGACGTTTAACTGTTTCTGCTGTACCCGCTGAGAGCTGTGTTCGAAATTATGGCGACCATGTGATTCTTCACTACACAATTCCGATACCTGCGGTAAAACGATGCGTATAAACGGCGAATCCCTAACACCTCCTTCATATAAGATACAAGAAAACAACATGAGAAGGGATTCAGACCCGGTCCTGATAAATGCATACGAATCATAGTAATGATCAACGGCTTCAGAACGTATAAAAATGCACCGAGTACATCAAATAGCTGGATTCCATTTTAAAGGCTAAGAGTCCGTTTGGTCACATGCCTGACATCGAAGAAGCCAGCGTTAGAACAACCCTGCTGATCTTGGACTTCCTCACTGGGCAGATGCGTCGGACCCAAGTTTGTATTTCCTAACAACCCTTCAAATCATTTGGCTGCTTCTGTCGTAACAAAGTGTGTTGGACATCCTAGGTGGAAAGACTTCATCAGGATATATGAAAGCAACTACTGGTTACCGGCTACAAATAAACTGTCAACCCCACGTTTCGCCACGCCGCCCTGCAGGTTAGTTTTCTTTTGAATCAAAGGCTACTGACGAAGTATTGATAAACAGGTTGAAAACAACACAACGTTAAAAGCAAGTTGTAGTACTCTACGTTTCAACCACCTCGGGTGGCCACACCTCGGGTGGCCTTCCTCAGGAGTGTTGTAACCGAAATCATATTAACAAAGGACAGAGGTCACGTTGGGTATGCCGTGGTTAGGTCAATTTTTGCTGCGTCTGACTTGATTGGTCTAGTCTTATGCCCATTAAGTGGAGGTGAGACAGATGTAGATAAGACGCGACTGTGTGGTGCTGTCTATCCATCCACCCAACGTGACCTCTATCCTTTGTTAATGTGATTTCGATTACAACACTCCTGAGGAAGGCCACCCGAGGTGGTTGAAACGTAGACCATTACAACTTGCTTCTAACGTTGTGTTATTCTCAATCTGTTTATCACCAACATGTTAAACACGACGCCCAAACTGTTTGACTTCATTCGTACAAAATTTGGTGCGGATATTTTACTATTGATCGAATGCTTCAAATTAACTAGGAGACCACGAAGTATACTGCCCCTGCAACAATTACGAAAATACTGGCAAGCGTGAATTCCCTCTCACGCCTTTTCTGCAACTTTTTGATCGAAGTGCCATCTTCGCTCTCCTGCTATACTCCACTGTACTAGAAAAATCCGCCCAATTGTTTCAGTTTTCGAAGGACTTTTTGCTTGGTGAATTTCCAGCCTTTTTACGAATACACCAGGTATTTGTTCTATTTGTTGCCCACGAGTGAAGTTACAACCAGGGTTGTAATGCGCCCACCATCAAGGTGGTATAATTTACTTGATGAACACAAGTCGCAACTTGTTCCCCGGACACCATTTTAGTCTGCTGTTCTCAAACATCTGTGTAAATAGGTGAATAAGCAATCGGCCATGCTGAGATAGAAATTACCTCAAGCGCCTGTGCAGAGAGAGGTTTGCTTGAGTGGGTAAACATTCATGGCCATCTTTTTTCTATCAGACTAGAACTTGAGGTTAGAGTGTTGTAAGGCGCCCGTCACCAACGCTGGCTGTTTGTTAATGCAACATATGTTTAACAGACCATAGTCCAGAAGCAGTCAAAAGCTCGTTAGCATCATCATCATCAAAAACAGCCATGAGCCTGACCAAAAGGTACTGTGGCTCGGGCCGCCGCTCACCTCAACAGTGACGTGGAATATCCTAAAAGGAAAGAGTACTACGAAGGACAAAAAAGATTGAAGAAGACTAAATGGAAGAACTAGAAATGGTATGGATACAGGTACGCCATTGACTGCGACACACCGCCATCTCGGATAGCGTCTCTAACCAACGGTTT
>QNGE01004619.1:0-55122 GCA_008508345.1 Paragonimus westermani
TAGTGTAGTGAATTATACCGGGACTAGATGCAATCGAACATCTCAACCACCTTACACAAGCGACCAACTGACGCACATGTTTACCGAATTGTACAAAATGATACGGTTTCCGTTACACCCTTACCAACTTAAGCAAAATTATTTCTCATATAAAACTGCGTTTGTGTGACCTATAACACACTCAGGGGGGCGATTTTTATCGCACCACAGCCAATACACGCCACTTACCAGTCCGAACCCTGGAACACTCTTGGCGAAAATTACCAGGCGGGCTACCATTGGTTCAATCACGTGGGCCAGATCGCAAAATGAGTTAGAGTAGAATGCACGGGCTTGATTGATGTCTTCTTGTTCTACATCGTCCAACTATGTTAGACGCGGATGAGAAACAACAGAGAAAACAGGGTATTTGAAGTTCAGCAGTATACTTAATCAAACACCTAGGTGATAATTTGTGAAAGAATGTCAGTTAGTAGTTTGTGCAGAGTTAGCAAAAGCTGTACTAATCAAATACCTTATGACACTACATTCATGGTGGCCTCTAAACACCGTTATGTGAATCATGGTAAGAACTCCCACCCCGACAAGCACCAGCACCACCGAATGCGCCACATGTTATTGTTGTGTTTCTGACTGTGCTGTTCAATTAGTTTCAAGCCACATTCTACTATCTGACTCAGTCATCCAGTGGCGTTTCAACAACAACATTAATGTAGACCGGTCTCATCAGTGCACACAGCAAGCGGCCTATACAGAATAGTCGATGTTCCCCCCTAGGTCAATGACGGTAGGCCAGTGAACTGTCGGTACATCTCGACAATGAGGTAGTGATGAACAGAGACAGTTAGTCTCTTAGTGCGTTTTACAACCAGCAACTTTGCATTGGAGATGCACAAACTTATAACCACCTATGGAATTGCATACCTTGTTTCCAGTAACGATAAGCATACATATTTTTGGTTTTGAAACTTAAAGACGTTTTTATCATGTGCTCTACAAATTCAGCCTATATACGCGATAAATGAGATAATTTCGATTTGAATCCGAAACCAGACGATAGCAAGCTGGTGTAGGTGAAATTAGGAAACACGAGAGTTTGGTCATTTCTATTCCAGAAATCGTTTTCTTGTGGAGTACTATCTGCACTGAGTAACTAACCGACTGAGAGAGTACTGAGTAGGTCGTACAGTATCAGGTACATTTGTGCAAACAAATTATTCCGATCTTGACAAGCTGAATTATTTTGGTGTTACAGTCTAATTGTCGGTACAATTCACGAAACAGGAGAAGTGATCTACCACGAACTCCGAGGAGAAAACGTAACGACAGGTAGGATGGTTGGGTACAGAAATTCGGCACGGTCAACATTCTAATTATGAGGTCTAGTCAATAAGAGAATAAACCCACCTTGGAGAGAAATCCTGTCACTTGCGAGTCCACAATCCTTTGGACAACTTGCTTGCCTGGTTCACCTCGATCATCCACCAGATGCTTTATCAATGTGTTCCGTGTCTTGGAACCCACTTCACCGTTCGCAGTTGTGAACTAGGGATAGGAAAGGATGAAATTAGCGACATGTCAGACTGAACGTATGAGGCAGACTTCTGGTGACTATTTTAAAAACGACAACTTCTGTCCGACGGTACAATAAACTGATCATTTGAGTCTCTCAAACAATTCACTAACAATGTGCTAACCATGCCTAAGAATTCGTGAACAGACCTAAACTTTCAAGGTTTCAAACCAGCTCTAGTGATTTACACTATCAGCTCGGAATGTGTATGTAATCATCTGCGACAATCGATGTGTCACTGATTCAATCATCAGTGAGTTAATGTATTAACTTGTTATTCATCTTGAGTTCTCTAGCCTACAAAAAGACAACTCTGAGTAATCGATAGGTAATCTTCGGATGATCGCTCACCTATGATGACACGTTTCCGCATTATATTCTCTACTCACAGTGCTTTTAACTTCTACTTTGCACATGCCAATGAGCTAACCAACGATCAAACCATCTCTGTCAAATAACGGTGCTGTGAACATCGGTTTTTCGGACAACGAAAGAGATTTTCGAAACCAAACCTGATACTCCATTCTTCAGATTGTGTTCGAAAAACTGTAAGTAACGTTTAAATGTGAAAACGGATTTTCACATCCAGGGTCTTCCACTAGGAAAGAGAATTCCCATTTCAATGCCTGAATCGGTAACCTGTGACATACCGTTCCCTATCAAGCCCACGGTCCTGGAATACAGTTACATATCCACCGACTCACGAGGATTCTAACAACATAATTCTAGTGACAGATTTAGACTCACCTATTTGCCCAACTGCTATCCGATTTGTGAACTATGAAAATCAAGATTGTGATGTGAACCAAACAGACCAGTTTTGTAATTAACCTTCTCCTGATACGTCATCTATGCTCGTACAAATACCATGTACAGGTTGACGATTTCCACCCATACAGTCTCGTTTTTATTGCGACAATCACCGTACGAAGTCAGTTGTACACACACTAGCTGGATTAGAGTAGGCGCCGCATCAGAAATACCTCACCGGAACATATTGGCATGCCTCTTGATTGACTGTTGTGACTAATATTTCACGTAGATGACCTTACATTAATATTACACTCGGTAGTCTCCGATTGGATTTGGACCTATACATCCTGTGAGTCCACATAAAAATGGTATGGACTTTCGGCAGTATTTGTACGTGTGGACGACTGTTTTCAAACTCGGAAGAAGAAAAGATCACATTGCGAATCCAGCCGGATAATGCCCAGCACGTCAATGTTCTACACCTGAATCCAGCCGGCTTGTTATCTGATATTAATAGGCTATCGCGTGACGAACAACATCACGCACCAACTAATTCGTTTCTATAACTTTATGATTTAAATAATGACCCAACAAAATACACATTATAATTAGGTCAGTATGCTTTATTGCTATCAAAGTGAAATAACCTAGCTAGTCGTCTGCTAAGTTACTTGGCACCTGGGTCCTGTTTAGAAGAGTGGTGCCGACCCGTCACAAGACATTTACCGTAACGTGACACACAAGGTCACATGTGGACTTGACACTATCAAGACATCCGTTCATAAACAGCATCAATCGTGACAACCAGGGCTCGAACCGGTAGTGGTAATGCCTTCATCACTGAGCTACCGCGAATTAATCAGAAATCCATCTACAGTAGGACCTGTGTGAGTAGACTGGCAGTGTCGTTCATAGCAGTTATATACCTAGCTAAGTGATTAGCTATCACCGTGTGTGGACCAAATGCACTGGATTCATGCATATCTACATTTAGAAGGCTGTCCAGCAGTAGTCCCCAAATTGTACACGAATGAATGTTCCGGCTTACAAACGGACGAGGAACAAGTTTCGATCGGATTATGATACATAAGTAGTATCTAGTCGAAAAACACCATTTCTTACAACCTACTTATTGATCTAGCAGTTGGCGAAGTCTTTACCAAATTTACGCGAGAAAATCACTGCGCGAAAAAAGGCGACGAGTGAGATCATAGCAACTAGTGGTCGGCAAACTGTGTTGACTTTGTGAATAGGAAAATGGCTGATTGATCTGACTGCCCATTTTTCTTGATGAAACTTAAAAGACACCTGTCCCTTTTTAGAGAGAAGCAACACCTTTATGTAGTTCAACTTCTACTGAGGGAAGTACCACAGGTTCTGTGGAAAATGCTCAGCTCTAACCACAGCTGAGTGTACACAGGAACCAACGCAGAATGAAT
Source organism: Paragonimus westermani (assembly GCA_008508345.1). Classification (NCBI taxonomy): domain Eukaryota; kingdom Metazoa; phylum Platyhelminthes; class Trematoda; order Plagiorchiida; family Troglotrematidae; genus Paragonimus; species Paragonimus westermani. Next base: position 3,766 of record QNGE01004619.1, read on the forward strand.
TGGGCATGTCAGAATACGGTTTTGAAACTAGGAAGGGAACTTTCCGAGCACCTTCTGGTTCTAGACATTCTAATAAGTCGAAGCAGCGATCCTACTGAGTAATCAGTCTACAGTAAACCAACATCTATCAAGCACTTTCATAGTTCCCACCTCATAGCACACTAATGAGCACTGATGTGCACTTCGCTCTAAAGAAGAGCAGATCATTGGAACCCTTAACCAAAAAATGCAGTCGTGAGAGAAACCTATCTAGGTCAACCGACTCCCGGAAACGTATAAACTTTCGAAACAGACGACAAACTGCTACCCTGATTCTGTTAACCAAAAGATACATTGAAATTGTAAAGCATACCTCGTTTGTAGCATTGTGTATAGCATCATAGGCCTTTCTGAGTGTTTCTACCAATTCTTGATCCTCTTGTGTCCATGGCAAAATTTTAGTGGCACCTGTGACTTCATTGTTTCTTGGAGCTACCGTCTGTTTTACTGCATTGTCCGTATCCAGTGATTTCATCTGAGAGTACGATTGGGGTTCTGATCCGACGTTTTGTGAAACCGCTGGTGAAGACACTGTAGCAGTAATGTTTATCTGACTGTCAGGCTGATCATATACTGAAATAAAATCTCCCTGTCCTACTAGGTTCTCGTCCAGAGTTAATTTGTTCAAATGGCTACCACATCCATAGGTTGGGGTAGTCTGAGGAGGGCTAAATTTAATCGGTTTCCCATTCATAGAAATGATCGATGGGATGGATGTATCTATCGGATACCACTGAGCTTTCTGCTCAACCGTTAGTGAAGCAGCAGTAGCCGCCGTAACCTCCACAGTCATCGATTGGACACCTGTTTCTGGTCTATCACTACTGGGAATCAGCCAATACGGCGCATCGTCTGACTGCAATCTTGGATCGGTGGTGCATGAGACTGGATCACTGTTACTCGGTGGACTCTGTCTGGATGAAGAGCGTGTTGCTTCATCCAGCACAGTAACAGAATGAGCGTCGTTCATGAAATGACCCACATGGCTCATGTGAGGGGTTCCCGGGGACATCAAATGTGTGTGTTGATGAGCAGCTATCATTGACGGCACCGTTTGAATTGGTTCGTACAAAGTTTGATGTTGATAACGTGTCATGGAATGTGTCGGTGTAAGCATAGCCGGTTGAGCCGGTTGTTGTACAGCCAGTTGGCTGTGCATCGGGATGGTCGAGCCGTTTGCGTAAGTCAGTGTAACACCCATGGGACCTAAAGCAGTCCCGGCACCATTGGTTTGATACACGTTAGGGTGATGCATAGCTACGGACTGTGGCTGTAGTGAGCCTATGGATGGTGGTGGCGGTGGGGGGTGTCGAGGGGTAAGCGGTGAATGCGGCACGTGCATTGGATAGGATGGCTGTTTCGGTGGACTAGGCCCAGGAGAGATGCCAGAAGAAACAGAGTGTTGAGATTGTGGAAGTGAGCCTTCGGATTCTGCACGTTTTCGAGCACGATTGGCTTCGATCAGGCGACGTTTGGCCAGCCGTTTATCTTCATCCAGTACCACTGACAACACAAAAAAGCTGATTCATTCATCACGAGACAAGTTAACGACGTTTTGTTACAACACTTATATGAGAGTAGATAGTGATTTGTTGCATATATACTCAACCAAAAAACAGTCATGTCTGGATAGGGCAGAGCTAACGAATACGTTGTCGAGGTCTCCACGAGATATGAATGAATCAGACATCGTCCACCAAACATCTACACCCAACACCGGCAGCCAGACATGATGAAATCGATACAAAGCAGACAACGCCATTGTCTGACTGGGTCCGATGTAACGGAAATTCACCCCACCAAATGACATCAGGTTGATGAAACCGACATGCACTTTTAGCTGGGAACAAAGCTCCGTGACCACCTACACACGCTCATGTGCGCCAGTTTGCTCAGGCCAGTCAACCGTTAACCTTAGTGACCTATGCATCAAGGAATAGGGGCACGCTGATGAGTCGCAGGTTCGACTCACGCGGGGTGTGAAAGGATGAGCAACGGTAGGGTTAACGAGAAATCTGTACATGGTGATGCTCACTACTTAACGATCAAAGCGTTATGTAAAAACATGCGCTAACTATCTTAGATGAGATACAGACCACTTGTGGACAGTGTTAGGCTCTGCCGTTATGCGCACAGAGATCACAGCAAAGAACAACTTACGGTCTTTGGCCATTCCGCCTTTCAGACAGCGATCAAATCGGCACTTTTGACAGCTGTTCCGATTCTGTTTGTCTGACACGGAGCAGCGACCATTGAACTTGCATGTGTAGACAAGCTTTTTCTGTACCGATCGTCGGAAGAACCCTTTGCAGCCCTCACAGGTCATAGCTCGATAGTGAAACCCGGTAGCGTTGTCGCCGCAAACTACGCAAGGCTCTGGGCCGTTCGCAGGGTCCATATAACTGGGAATGTATGGGTCCTCTGTGTTGAGAAAGCAGTAGACATGAATAGATTTTACGACGTAACTACAATAATGGATTACTCTTTGTATGCTAATTAGGACATGTTAGAGATCGGTTCTTCTAACCACGACAGCTGTGTGCTCGTGATTGTACTTAGGACAGGATCAGAGAAATAAATTCACCTGAACTAAGCATAATCCTAGACCGTGCCTTTCACAGTAGGAGTAATTATTCTGCGGATACAATGGAACAAACATCCATATATATGACGGTAGCTAGAAATGAGTGAGAACTGGTAAGCTGTGTCCTTCGAAACGGTCAGGCTGGTGTACACAATCACGGCATTCCAAGGATAGATAAAATGTTTAATTCTAAACGTACAACATCAAGACATCTCTTACGAGCAGCGCAACTTTACTGTTGCGGGAGACGGATGAAAATATGGGGATGAGCTAAGAGACACAATCTAATCTACATGGTACGTGGATAATTTTATGAAGAAAGATGGCCAGCGCTGACGGGTCGGATGCGACAAACTCAGCTTCCAGGTTTCTACCCGCCCGAAGACAAAGAACTGTCAGGCTGATCGTAATGGTGCATCACCTTGCTATTAAAGGAAATGGGGTCGCAGATTGCCACATAGTAGAGCAGTAAAACGGAGGATCACAGTGCTCAGATGAGAAGCAGTGAAAATGAGGCTACTGCATTCAGTGTTGAGGTCAGCATAAGTCACAATATCTAGGTCATGAAAAATCGACTGACCTCCAATCCACTCTACATAGTTCACGGATGTTTTCACTGTGAACAATTTCCACTCTAAACTGCTTCTGCCTCACCCGATTCTTAATCTATTGGCCATCAGCCCGGTAAATGATCAGGTCATTCAAGGTAAAACTCCGGAAAATTATGGGTCGAACCTAAGTTGCTAACTTTTTTACGGATAAGGTGTCAACTAGCGTATCTGCTTACAGGACACAAGTATATATATCGTCACAAGCAACACACCGCACTGTCTTAAGTTGGGCGGTGATGAAATTGCATGGTAGAAATGTATATAAAAAAAGTACATTTCGGTATAAATACATCTTCACCCTAAAGGTCGCACAGTTTCTTAATTTGTGTCGCAATGAGTACGTCAAAATATTTGAAGATATCATTCGTAGTTTGTTTCACTGTCTTTCTTCATAAGCGAGTTGCTTGTGTTTTCGTGCGGACATAACGGTGAGACTCTTCTTGTTTGTATTATCAATATCAAACGGAGCCTCCTCTAGAGAAAATAAATACATTTTAATAACCACTGTTGTTTTTCATATAATATACACAGTCATTTTCGATTAGATTTGAGTGGGGACGACAGTACTAAACGGTCAGTAATCCGCTCAGACTTGAGAGCGTTGCAGATTGTCGACAAACTCTCACGATCATGACAGGTAAGACATAAGTACACGTGCTGAAAGTGATAGGTATCGTAAACTACACCGTGATATATATATATATATGCTAAGTGTCATATACATGTATATATATATATACCGTGCCGCTTGCAAATTACACTGATGTGGAGGCGCATCCTTTGGAGCTTTGATGGGCTACGCAGATCAGTATAATTGATCAATGCAGGCCGATTGTAGCGCTGAGTTTCCGTTTTGTGAGGAAGATTCGTGAGTCGGAGAGTTACTGAAAAACTGTAATAAGAGTGAAATTTGAATCCTTCGCCCGTCTTTGGAATCGGCTGGCAGGAACGATTTATCTGAACCCAGGCTACGATCAGCCACGTTTAATGATAGATTGACAAAATACCCGACCAAAACTCGCTAATTAATGGCAAACGCTTCCGCAATCGGTAACAGTTACTGTGTATGCGAATCCTGGTAAACTAAACCGTAAAGGTGCGAACACGAACCGGGATTTTAGCACAACATATGTTTAAGTATGAACATACAACGACGATTGCACCGATTCCACATCCTATGCCCTCGTGTTCGGCAAAGATCAGATCTATCCAATAACCAGTTCTCGAAGAGCAGGTTTCGTAATTCGTGGAATTGCAATGTGTACTAACTGTGAGGTGGCTGTCTGCTGTGGATTCGGTACGTTTACCTCTGATTACGTTCAGATAATTCCCTGTTTACGAGCATTTGCAGAGTGGGATAATGTGAACAAGATCGAACACTTTTTACTATCCTACCTAATGGAGTGGAACAACATAAACACGTTTGTTGCACCAGAAAATACTGTACGCTGCATGTCGGACTTACTTTTTCGTTGTCGTGCTGCCTTCAGTATGTTTGCATTAGATACTGACGTGCATGACCCTGTGCCTGCTGAAACTTGTGCGGCTGCTACTGACGATGCGACAGAGTTGTACGACCCGGACATCGAACTTCGAACTAGCTCCGAGTTCCCGATTGGACACATTAATCTGGACACATCTGAGCTCTGGTAGTAAGTGTTCGACGCCCCATTCCCCAGGTGTGAGATATTAGAATCAGTGGAAGCACCCGAACCCCAGTAGGTATCGTTTGCCATCGGACGATGCGAGGCGGGCATTAGAGTGACCAACTCACTGGTATCTGTGGTCGAACAGAATGAGGTGACGAAGGGACCGGATGAATTCGGTTGAACGGGTGAAACCTGGGTCATTTGAGCACTGGAACCTAAATGAGTCCACGACTGTATTCCACCGACAGGCGGTGATGAATTTGTGGATGACGAGTGGACTGATGACAGATTCATTCCTTGCTTTGTAATGAGCTGCTTATACTTCATGCAGATCCACAGGGGTCTTCAGATTGCAACACTTTACACACACGAAATTGAGCATAAGGAAGCGCGAATTCCGCACAAAGGAGAATCTTGGACAAAACTAACTGAAAGCACGGTAGTGAATAGTGATAAAGAATGAAGCACACGGGCAGTTGTGGCAGGCGCAATGTAATGAAAGGCTATGTGGTCCAACTGACGCTTTTGCAAATGACGTACGGTGCCGTTGACCAGGCGAGCGAACAAACAAACGCGAACCGGAGAGAGAGAATTCAAACCCCGACGGCTGGCGACCAAGCCGGTTTGGCCAAATTCAGGTCACGGTTCTCAAACTGTATTTTGATTGGTTAATTGAAGATACACACCATAAAGCAGCATTACGAAGCCACGTTCGTGGTAAGCCAGCCACGCCCTACCCCACTCCGTGTTCCGATTGGCTGGCATCAGGGGTCAACAAAAGGTCATGGTAACATCGCTCTTGTCAGTGCGTGTACGTGTGTGTATCTGTGTGCACGCGTGCGCGTGCGTTCGTGCGGTGTGAATTCATTGATCAACCCACGCAGCAGCTAAGCTGACACGTGCGGCTGCTGCCCGAACGTGTCGCGCGTCTCACGTTGCCCACCCTGACACAACCTGACGGCGGCACCCGGATGCGTAAGTTCTCCAGACACGTCATTCTACTCATTCCTTATTGAAACGATTTGGCGACTGGATTAGGGGCTAGCTGGTTGTTCTCTAAGCCCACCTATTACACAATGGGGACGTAAAAGCAACTACTGGTACTTCCATCAACCGCGAAACATTCTATGAGCAAACGGAGTACCAGTGTGGGTGAACGAGAATTCGACGAAGGGAACACGGTTTGCCAGATAGAAAGCATTGTAATTTAATCACTAACTATTCGTTTGTCTTGATTGCATATATATTAGTTCGATATACAAGGTGCAGGGAAATTGGCATCAGAAACCAGCGATCGCAGCCTTCACATTCCTATGGGCGCTTCATTCAACCCTGTCGAAAACAAACATTAGACCCAAATTCAGTAAGAATGAAGTTGAACAGGTGGGGCGTCGTGTTTAACATGTTATTTAACACTCCTGAGGAAGACCACTCGAGGTGGTTGAAACGCAGAGTATTACAAGTTGCTCGGAATGTCGTGTTATTCCCAATCTGTTTATCAAAAACACTAGACCCATTTTTCGGTCTTGTTAGAGCTCAACGCCATTACATATCCTAACCACGGCCGGGATCTGGACCGCGGCTACAGTAGCATAATGCAACCGGTCTGGCCTTTCTTATCGGTGTCATTCTGAGCAGTTGGAGTTCACACGAAACTGTCATTACTTCAATCAGGTTATTAAAAAGGGCATAACTTCGTCTTGTTGATAGATTCCGAGTTGATTACGCTCTGTTTTGGATCAAGCCATCATGACAATTACCAGAATCCACACTGATATGTCTCCTGGCTTGAATAACGTTACCTGAGTGCACTTCGTCACATATAGTCTCATACGCTAAGAGTGGTGACTTGAAATACTGCTAGACGTTAGACGTATTCCAGTTAACTTAACCCCATCGACTGCCTCGCTGCATTTTAAACTGAAAACGCTCCAACTGACCAAGAGTAGTAGTGTTATGATATCAGTTACGTCCTGGTGACCATGATAAAGACTGCCTTTTGTTGGGTTATCCCCTCCACATCAAGCAAAAACAGCAGGAACCACTTGAAATGGTTAACATAATCATCAGGACTAAGCTCCACCAAGTGAGGTGCCTATTGTCTTCCATTGAAAAGAACGCGGTGATGTATACCTGATGATTGAAACTGACCGGACAGAATTTACGTAGGGACAGACGAGGACGATGCAGCAGAATGTCACTACTCACCTCCTCGAGTAACAGTGATCGTGCTGAAAACGTGAGTAAGTTTTTGGCCGAGTCCAAAATACACCTTTGGATTTCCAGTTTAGAAGAATGTTTCAGAGTGAGGGAGGTTCACGGTAGGGCAAGGACGAAAGTAACACTCAGTTCCCTGTACAGTTCGATTTTTGTAAACTACCGGTCGCTAAATCCTGACACGCCCCCTGACGTTAACCTTGAGCTTACCGTTCTGATTTCTATTGAGACGGAATATCATTTCCCCACCTATTAGACCGACTACCGAAACAACAGTTTGGTTTACGAGAATGAAAAATCGTCAAGTTTATCGAGAACATCATCAGCGTAATGCTTGCTAGCACTGGGGTAAGAAATAAGTTAGCAGCTTATTTATGGATCCACAGGAACCTCATCGATTTGGGGAAGGCATGAATTTATAGTGGACACCCTAGAAAGGAAAGTGAGCAGAACAAGGGATTGATAATCTCCGGAAATAAAAACGGTTTCGGAAGATCACCACTCATAAGACTATGGATTAATAGAAATGAGAGGAAAGTGAGTTGAAAAAATCCGGCCAGAGCCTTCATGCAAAGAACATTAGGCAACTGACAATAACATTGAGAGGTTGAACGTATCGTCATTCTAGCGCAATCATTCTGACGGTCAAATTGTTTGACGTTTCAGCCTGCTGTCCTGAACGCATTCGTCAGGTCTGCGCTTGAATTCTTCTGCCTGTTACGCCGCTACGGCTAATTCTGACAGGTTGGGTCAGACTACACAAACCACGACTCTAAAAGCACGTGAATCGCAAGTCACAAAACTCATTCTATGTTGCAGCTTTCGGAAGTCACTGTTAACATGGTTAGTTAAATAAGATAAGTCGTTTTCATATCATATAGCGAACTTGATGGATGATCTTATTTGCTGAGATCTAGTAGTTTTTGTCATGTCGATGGTGCCTTGTAAATTGTCCCAGTTTAGGCAGTTTATTTGGATGAAGCGATCCACGAGACGTTGTAACCGACCGACAACTCTCTATTTAACTTCCTCCATTAGAGCTATGCTCCTAATTTGTTTGGACATAAACGCCCTAGCCGGCTGAGCCTACTTGAAAAAACTTTGTGGATCACAATATAACAACGTAGTGACTAACCCACCGACCGCTTTCACTCTCATGTAAATTGGTGAGGGTTGGAGGGGAAGTTTAATGTTATTTGAAAACTTATTCCTAAGTCCCGCTCACAGATAGTGGCACTTCGTTCCCCGCCCCCAAACAAGTATTCAGTTAATTCCTAATAATGAGGGTATATGGCTTAAAACTTGATCGTGTTGCACAAGAGAGAGTGATTTGTAGCCCAGCAATGTGAAACGTTCAAAATACACTGTAGTTTCTCACTCTCTACCATACTATTCACTGTGAGCCAAACTTATTTTCATTAGTACATGATAGTGAGAGGAAATTTATGAGCTGTGGAGTTTTGAACATGAATTAGATAAGAAACACGGGCTTTAGTACGGAATGCTGTGGTACAATGCTGGTTGAACCGGTGTCCTTGGTAATGAAATGTGGCATCCTTAGGAGTTGTCGATTAATCAAAGAAGCAGAAACTGAGCTGGCACTTTGAACTACCTTTTCATGGTGCCTTTGCTGAATAAGAGGTCACCAATTACGATCGACCACGAAAATGGAACTATTATCAGTCTCTCAGCGCTGGCATCTACTAGAACTGAGGAAAGGTGTGCGAAGTAGGTGTTTACAGCATGTGACCAGATGTACAAATTTATGTTGTATTACTAATAAGTAGTGTGGCAGATTTCTGAATTTAGATGAGACCCAACTGTGAAAAGTCAGGGCTTCGGCTGGATTCGAACCAGCGACAGACATGCTGTGTCTGTCACTGGTTCACAGTTGGGTCTCATCTAAATTTATGTTGGTTTGTTGAATCATGTTCACGGTCATCATGGCGGAGAGAGGCTGGCGCTCAGCCACTCGCAACCTTTGACTGAGCTGACTGTGGACAAACATTTCCAATGAGAACTGGTTTTAATTAACACAAAAGGTACACACATTCTATCGAACGCAACTAGAACAGAATCAGACACGAAAATCGCAGTGTCTAATTTGTCTGTACAGGAGTCTTACACTCTAAAGATCGGTTGATAAACTCGGTGTGTACTCTCTCGCCGGTCTCAGTCTCATTTCTGACGTAGCTGGTTTGAGAGTATCCGGACATGTCTATATACAATGAATCAACATTTATGCTACGGTACCAAAGCTAGTAGAACCATCACTTCACAACGGAAAACTGTGTTGAATGTCGAGGTTTAGGCAACAGAGAACTCTGAATGGTTTGCCCGTTTGGCCTGTAACAGACACACGGAGGTGGACTTGATCCCCATCTACCGACATTGTGGAACGTCTTTCATGAAGATCATTCGAAAGCTGGTCTGAAAGGGTATCGAACTAAAAGAACGTGATAGGGTTAGTAATCAAACCGCATATTTCCAGCCCTGTTTGTAACTACGACAAACACTTAGCTGAGACCAATGAAAACAACCAAAGGAAGAAGGGAAAAAGCGCGAGATTGTCCCACGCTCACTGGGTGACATCCAGAGTCACACGAAGCGAAAACTTCATGGAACCTTCGACCATGTACAACCGCACTTGAACAGGTGCAGAGGAGTTGCATAGTAGATGAGGAGCAGATAAAGTGTTAACATCCATTACGTGCAGTCAGTTTCACGATAGAGGTTGATATTGGGTTCATATCAGGCATTTGGAACCAACAAGCAGAAAAGCACGGTTGCGGCAGAGATCATTTGAAAAACTGCACAGCCACTGACCGCTGAAGACCCGAAATATGATGATAAAACATGAAACAGCTATTGGGGCTTCCGTACACAGCGATGAACTACTGGCATACACACTCAGTCTCCATTCTGTTATATTCACAGTGGTACAGACAAAGTCACAAACGAGCATACATGCTTCTCAGTGAGTTCCCACCACATGACGAATGGCCACTCGACCCTTGTATCAACGTGACCCTAAATCACCAGGAAGCACGAACGGGAAGTCAGCTGCATAGCCGTTCCACTCACTGAGTTCCCCCGACAAGATGACTTCATTAGTCACCCCGGCTTTAACTTAGTAAAACACTAGATGAAATCTCTCACGCGCTTATGAAACCTCGTCGACGCGACTACTTACTGAGACAGCATCTGATTAAAATCATCAGACTCTATCAAGCACAGCCAGGATTTGAATAAGGTGGAAAAACTTGGGGTTGGCTTCGTAAAACAGATCCCAAACTACAGCATACTCTGGGTTCAGCCGGCTGTAATATTGCTAATGCATCGTACTAGTCGGTAATCCACTGCAAATTTAAATGACGCTGGTTCTCAATATAACGATCGTCTCAGAATGAGCTCAGTTGTGATCCAACCATCTCAGCACTGCCATCAATGCACCATTTGATCTGTGTATTGATCATGGGAAGGGATATTATCCTCCGTACATTTCCATGGGCAACTAATTTTGAAGTAGACGCAGTACATATATTCACTACCTACTCGCCGTAAAATAGTGCCTTCGTAAAGTCATTATTTCGCTTCACTGTTGATGGCTCCGCGGCACTGTCGTGACCACGGTAAGCGCTGGCCAAATCACGACGGAAACACACTCTCACGCAGACACACGATAGAGACACACGCAGGCTCCTGCTGATAGGGATCCCACACCAATATCTCGAAAATGAGGTCATTTAGACCAGCTGTCCGTGTATAGTAATGCCGATGTCAAGGTCATCAACGCATCTGTTTACTTAGGTTTATTTTGTCGATATCCCACTACACACCATTGTCTAAAGCTACCATCCATCACTTATTCGAGAATTCACCGGTTAACTGGACCTGGGTTCAATATAGAACACCGTGAAGGTATCGCCATGGCAACCACAAACAAAAAATGTGAATGGGTTGGAAAAACTTTCTGATGGTTGCAAAGAATCAACAATAAATTCTTTGTACAAAACTTGTGCATCAAAATACCAGTCAGTACTAGCCTGTAACCATTCTGAACTTGAATGATAATCAGTATGTGAAGTCCATCCATGGGAGCACAAACCTTAGGCTTTTTATAGCAGTATGTTCAGCACCAAGCGGTGACTGAGGCGGCGAAGTGGTTTGTGATCAGATGCCACTTACAATGGTCATCAAAAACCAAGGCGAATCACAAGTCTATCATTGGACCAGACCTTCGTAGGACTGTTCCTCATTGCTATGCACTCTCTTGCATAAGCATAGGGCAATCAGAGTTTTTGTATATCTAGTAACGTTATGCTGATGGAAAACCAACTATTTTGTATCAACTTATAATGGACACTCTCAATTAACACCAACTTTACTCTTCAATGAATAAATCAAAAATAACCAGTCGATGCAATAAATAATCAATCATCGAGTCGCATGATTGTCCAAACGTCCAAATTCAAAGTAGATTGTAGTGTTATGAAACGAGTTAAACCCCTCTTGTTTCCGTCCACCTTCGTTGTACAAAGGTCCACTACCAGCCGACAATATGTCCAATATTGTCTGAGTGCTGTTCACCTGTCGATCTTAAGTGCTCTTGACTTACAGAGCTTCAGAAGCAATCATTCTTTGCTCCAGAAGAGAAACGATGTGCCCAAAGTTGTATGCTCACTTTTTCACATCATTTGGTACCATTACTGAAAAGTGGATTTACTAACAAGACCACCGTTTAATCATTACTTGCAGTGACGATTCAGTTAACTTCCCCAGAGGTTAATTTGCATCTCTCACCAAACATGAAGTCGTTGCACTACAGTTCATCCCTTACCATTCTCGTAAGAATGAACTTCTGAGCTCCGCCTTATTTTGCCATTTTTCCTACTTTCTCTCTACAACCATCCCATGTTCTGTATTCATTTTAGGTCTGTACACCATAGAATCTGGTATGAACACTTGACGATGTCATATATGAGCACTACCTACAAACGAATGTGGTCGGAAGTATCGAAGTTATAATTTGAGTGCGTTTATTTGTGAGCTCAGTGGCACAGTATGGTTGCTTCACAAAAGCATGACCGGAGTTTAAAACTAGGATAATTACTACTGACGAACTTCGACAAGAACAAAACTCGAGTCTAGTGTTTCTTTCTACAGAGGACTGGCTGAAAAGATTACATAAATATGAATACTGCATCCAAAAGTGGATTTCAAGATACATTGCAGTCGTACGATTACCTTAGTGGGAATTCATGACGAATCAACGCACCAGTCAATCCGAACAGATAACCGATCGATTGGATAAAAGAGAGCATCGTTACTAGTGTAAGCTCTACAACAACTGCCGCTGGTCTGTGGATGAGTGGATAACAGAATTGTTGTGATCGCAAAAGATGCTTGACCTGTGAAACTGTTTACTGCACTAAATCGGTACCAGCTATGTGAAAACAGGAAAACAAACGCGTACATTCATTTGCATGGTTGAAGTTTGCCCACATATATTGGTCAGCTGTACGTTGTCATTCGCCTTAATGACACGTTCCCCTCTACTGCGCACACACTGTTCTAAAGGTCGCATCTGGTCCCTCATCTTCCTGAGGATGAGATATGTCCTTTTGCTCCTGAATGTACGTACTGCACTACTCACAAACGAAGCAGCATGTTATACAACGGAAGTACTTATACCGGCAAATAAAAGCTAACTGACATGTTACAGTCAAAAAACGTTTCCTCGACAGTGATCGTGAAAAATCGGTTCATAGTATTCATTGTTTGATGCAATCGTAAATCCGCTGACATTGCTAATACTCTCCACTCCTCATTGTTTACTGTTCAGTGAGATCCTCGGTGTAAGTAGATAAAGGCACTTGATCGCGTACACTTATGATAGATAACCAAGTCGAGGGTGCGATTACTCTAGCACTGAGTGGACTATCTCGATAGAGTGATGAGCTTTTTTACAGCGGATAAATTGCTGCCAACAGGAGCGACCGAACGAGCCATCACTCAACGAAATCGGATCAAGGGGCAAGAAATAGTAAACAAAAGCCCACGACAGAAAGCGTCAGCCAAACACATGGAACTAGACAGAAGTGCATAGGATACTTAAACGGAATTCTCTTTGCGCTGTGGACTGGAGTTCCGATTCATGAACGCGAGCTCGTGAGTGGTTTGGGGACATGCGAATTGGACAATAGAAATCTTACTTCAGTGAGTGACTGTTCGGCTCGCGTTACTGATACCTTGTTGGGATAGACGTTCAACAACACGACCGCCGAACCAACCCGGAGTATACTCATCTGAATTGAAATGTTATAACTGAGAAGGTTAACATGATATCTGAAAATCGTTTGTTATCAAAATGTCTAAAATGAGAAGACTGTGATCAAATGTGGGCTTGAATCAGTCTAAATTCTAAAACATTCATCCAATGGCTCAAGCCTTTCTCAGTTGGTTCAGTGAAGTCTTGATCGCGAGATTACGGATGGCACTGGAGAGAGATTCTGTTTATTCTGCATTCTAAACGATTATGCGAGGTGTACAACATTCGTACGAGGTTGCAGCTGAGTGATTTGACATAATTATTCGTTCACGTCTGTTGTGAGATTACTGGCGTCTTGACTGTCTCATAAACACAAGGACTGGAGTGCAACTTATCCGGACAGGGATATGCACTACTGGTGTGCTATAGTAGGAACAAAAAATGAGCCTTGTGGTTCCTTTCTGAATACGAAGACTGCGTTCGATTGTGGAAGCACAAATGTCGTCCAATGAAGGGTATGGTTAACGCCTTGACGGAAGATTACAAACACTTTTTGTAGTCCGACAAACAATGCGAAAAGTCTCCACCTGATCCACTACGTGAACGAATTAAGACAAGCGCTGGGTTGCGGGTGACCCGTTTTTGACATTCAGATGACCTTTCGGTATGTACACCGAGAGGGGAACGTGTAACGCTACCACTATATGCCCTACATACCGTACTCTGCAAGTACGGGTAAATTCGTAAATGATGCATGGTGTGGTTAGTACTGATATTGAATGATAGATGTCTGTACAGAAAGGGACGAAAGCAACGTCTCCATCAGTCAGCCCAAGTTTGTTATTATGCCGCTATCACTTCCTGGAACTTCGTGTCTTTCCACTCGCGGATTTTAATCATCAGTTACCTAGCGTGAGTGCGGTAACAAAAATCAAATATAGCTTTGAACTAGAAGAGCGCCCGTCGCCTGGAGATGTTTCTTATGCATCCTATTGTGCGTCGCTAGGTGAAAAGTGTTCAACTCAAGCGACAATCTGCTTCACAAGGTTAGTTGGAGCGGAATCGCTGGATAGCAGAACCATTCATCAGCCAAAATTTGGACGTAAAACAAGAACACCGAAAATCGCTTAAAGAAGACAGGCTGAAAAATGCTGGTTTCGGCTATCACCAACGAAGCGGTTGACAAACGTTTCAACTTTAGAGAAGCAAAGCAATATCTTATCCCAGCAAATTTGAATAAAGAAGTCTGAAAAAGCTTTTTGCACAATGTATCTCTCGAGCACATTTCCTTGCATCTCATCAGACATATACTACAGCCTGTGGATTTATATAGCAAAGTTCAGTAGGCATTGTGAAGCTAAACAACTAAATCAACAACCACGGTTGACGGCATCCGATTCGGATCAGCTTGTCACAGTGACCGAAGCCAAAGGACGCATGCGCTTATCCATCACTGCAATTGGCTTGCGCTGAACCACTTGCAGTTCCACCAACACACCACATCCAGTGTAAAACCGCAGGAATACGACCGGGAGGTGTGCCAGTGGGGCATTTCTGTCCAGCCGGTCAATGCTGGTTAGTCAGTTGATTGATTGATAATTAAAGGAACTCTTATCTCTCGGAAACTAAACAGACAGGGAGACTGCAATGACGAGATCTACACTGAGAAGAAAGATTTGTGACGTGTACTACAAGAAGCATTGCAGCATAGGAGTGCAGGTTAGTGCATCCCAGAGAAGATAAGAGTGAAAAAATAATCACATTGAACTGTGAAAGGCCAGACAGACCATCCATCATACAGTACACCCACAAAGCCGAAGAAAAGAATGGATAGAAGATCGTAGACACCCAAGTTTCTGAAAATAGGAGCGGATTAATTGTCAACGACCAGGCTGTTGACCGAGGCAGTCAGTAACAGAAGTAGAATGGTTATACTGATATGACCTACCTGGGCCTAACGTACTCGTCGCCTCCCCGCCGACGGTGTACTGTGAGTACGCTGGTGACCTACTAACCCCAAACGGCCAGCGCATTCGCGGCCGCACACATCGCAGCGCCATACAGTCACGTCACCGTGACCTATGGCATCGATGATTCCGTTGCGTGCCGCACGCTTCCGCTCGCGGCCGCGCAATAACTGCTCGCTGAACTTTCGGACGCCCGCCCGAACCGTATTCCTCCAGGCCGTCCGATTCAACGCCAAATCTTCCCAACATCGAAAATCAATGTTACAACGTGAAAGACTTGCCTGGATGACATTCTGGTATCTCCGCTTTGGACCACCGGGATTTCGCTTACCTGTTTTCACTTGTCCGTACAATGGCTGCTTCGGGATACGGTCATCGTCCATCCAACGGACGTGACCGAGCCAACAGGGGTGACTCAACATCAGCATGGCTTCCATCCCGTCCATGTCCGCTGGCCGCAGTACCTCAGTGTTCGGAATCGTATCCGACCACCGACTACCCGAGATGCGCCTCAGACACTGCATATGGAAGCGGCTCAGATAGCTCACGTTCCGCTGGTACAATGTCCATGTCTGACTGTCATACAGCAGTATAGACAGCACAACCGAGCGGTAAACGCATAGCTTGATGGTCATCTTCAGGCTATGATTCTTCCAGACACGCCTTTCAAGACGTCCGAAAGCAGCACTAGCCTTCGCCACACGCGCTCTCAGCTCGCGGTCCATGGACAAATCTATCGATAAATTGCTACCTAAGTAGTATAACTCCTCGCAGCTGCCCACAATATCTCCATCGATGCGGATTTGGGGTGGAGACACACAAGCCGCACCTCCACCAAAAGAAGGCTGGAAGAACGAAAACGTCTTACCTATGTTGATGTCCAATCCAAACTTCGATGCTGCCGACGCAAAGGCTGTAGCCAGTCGTTACAGTCCTTCTTCACTGTGTGCCAGCAATGCGCTGTCATCTGCGAACAGAAGCATGCGTATCGTTGACGTATGTAACCGGGTTGGGGCGCCGAAACGTCGGATATTTAACAGGCACCAGTCCGTCCGGTACTCCACCTCGACGCCATCCTCTCCAGAGTTCTGAAAAGCAACTGTTACCATCGCAGTCAAATATAAGCTAAATAGGGCTGGGGCTAGAACACAACCCTGCTTCACGCCAGTGACGATGTCGAAATCATCAGAGGTTGATCCACACGATTGCACATTCACCTTCATGCCCACATGCAACAATCTAACCATATTGACGAACTAACCTGGACATCCAAACTTACCAAGCATCGTCCACAGCGCCTCGCGGCTCATGGAATCGAACACCTTGGTGAAGTCCACGAACAGGGTATACAGGGACTGGTTCCGTTCCCAGCACTTCTCCTGAAACTGCGTAACAGCAAACACCAGGTCGATAGTACTCCGACTCGACCGGAATCCACACTGCTCCTCGGGAAATTGACCAGTGTCTGAATTATCATTCTATGCTGGCCCAGTAATCTAACATGTAGTTACGGATCATGGTTTGGAGTTCCAGTGTGCGTGGGGCTGATGATACAGAACACTCTTAATCCAGTTGTCCATTACTTCTCCGACTATTACCGTTTGTAGAACACTGGTGTTAGCTCATTCTGGAGCAATGGTTCATGCTTGGTGGTTCGCTGGTCAACTCCAGAACGACCGTGAAAAATAAAGCGCAACAGCTGAGAGTATCAAGAAAGTCGGATGTTAAGCCTACAAAAGCCGGCCTGTTCGACCGGGACTCCCATTTATCTCTCCAGGACGGACAGGAATTTCCCAAATATTTCCTGGGCAACCTTCAATATTCTTAACTGCTTGACGTATAATTTGCCGCACTGGTCACTCAATCGCTGACCTTGGTGATCACTTTTGAAGTGTTTTTTAGTCTACTAATTCCAGACTATTTGTAGCTCACCATAACCCCACACGTAACGAAGTTTTTCGCTCTACGTCATTCACTTTCGGTCAGCATTGAAATAACTTTTCTACTCCATTTCCGCTCTGATTTGGATGCAATCTACGGAACCAAGCTCACTATTCCTCCAAACAACAAACAACCGTTTGTTTACCTCATTTCGGACATTTTAAGTTCTTTCGGCTTACCATTTTTCATGGTTGGTTCATCGAACTCTTCCTGCTTTTATTGCACTATGCTGTGCATGTTGTGTCAGTTCTAGGCCTTCATGCAAACAGCTTGACGGTCATAGAATTATATCGAATGACCTCTGGGGTGCAGTAACAACACAGCTCCACCTCAGGAAAGGATTATTGACCTTTTGGAACGATCGTCGGAATAAGTCCTCTTATGTTTGATCGACTGTCTCAAATGGCCTATACCACAATGGGGCAGTTTATGATGTAACCTTAATTAAACTGACAACCATAAACTCGTTGAACACCGGATACAATGAAATACCGGTCTCTGGTGATGTTAATTTGAACGACAATAAGCCGTAAAGGGTTGGTGAGTTGACAAAGACAAATCATGGATTATGAATTAGCATATGCAAGCTATGTCCCGGCCGAGAACCAACAACAGCGAAACTCGAATGTGGTTTTTCTGAACAGTCGACGTAAATGTGGCATAGTACAACGCGTAGTGTACCGAAAGACAACATGGAGTAGCCAGTATTTTCAATTTTCCGCGTTTGTTCCGACAGCGTACAAGTATGACTTAGTCCGAACCCTCTTCCATGGCATAAACAAATATGTACCGATGGCAATATCATTAAGGGAGAATAATTGCTGAAGAACTTTTTAATGGACAATGGTTGCCCAGAAAATTCTTTTCATTGTAAGCCACAGGTGACCAAAATTTGCATTGAGATTGCTTCGAAAAAGCACATTTGATTGAATGTGACATTCAGTGGTCACAGGACAACCAATGTAAACAAAACTTATGACCGAAGTTTACGACAGCGGACAGCACAACACATCTCTAATAGGTTGGTGAACGCGATGACCAAGCCGAAACCTGGCGTCTTCGATAGCTAAACACATGTTGAATACAAGCCATCTGGTTGACCCGCTAACATCGTTTACCAAGCTGAGCCATTTTAGGGTTTGGTGTACTATTTGTGAGTTGTCTTGAAATTTTCAAAACCGCGTCGTAAACTTTTGAGCAATGTATAATGCCTCTCGATTGTCTGATCTTGTTAAAATGTGCAGTTTTATTACAAGGTAATATGTTTCAATCCGTCGAATGTTTACCATAACTTTGTGCGTTAATGAAAGCAATTTGACGCGTTTGGGTGGGGGGCGACGTGAGTGTTCATCTAGAGCAGTTGCTCAGTTTGAACCGTCTTACACTTTAAGCACTGCGCATCATTTTTCATACTATTACAATGAATACATCCAGCATGAGATAATGTGATACTCCGACAGCCAATTAAAATTTGTTATACTGGTATTTAGAGAAGTGACTCAATTATGATATCTTAAGGGATCGACACCACACTAATATTTTTAGGTAAGTTGGCGATATCCTTTAAGTTGTACTCCACTAATCTAATTCTAAAGGCATGATACGTGTAATCTGAGATTCAATTATGAACCCGGAAGATTTACATTTCCCGGTTGCTGCGTCAATGTATTTAAAAACCAGTTACAACTGAATAAACGATAACCTAGAAAACGGTGATTATTTAATGTTCTGTGAAGTACACCAATCCTCGTAAACACTCAGTTACCAGAAATCCTTAGTCTTAACTGTAGTAGGTCGGATGTAGAACACTTGAAAAAAGAAAACCGTTCTGCATTAGGTTTTGTAAATATGGTGTTAAGACCGTTAACAGAATACTTCGAGTGCTCAGCTGTTGATGCTCGTGGAGATGGTGACTCACTGTTACTTGGAGAAATACTTTCGGCGTTGAAAGATTGTGAATATAGTAGCTATCAGAAGCCTCTCATTATACAAGATTGTTTGACCACATATATGAGGAGATTTATTTACCATTGGATGTTCTACTATTTTCACAACCCAGTAAAGTCATCTCTGTTAAGAAAATGAAGTGCTAGATTGAGACTTGTGGAAATGAATAGGAAAATTTCGTTTGTTTTGCATTTGAAAATCCAATATTCGGTTCCTATCGCTTTCTATTCTAGTCGAGTGCTCTTCTGTGATTTGTGTGTGGGTCTTTTAGTGATGGTGACGTTTCTAATTCACCAGCCTTGACTAGAATATTTCCATACAAAATATGATTATACATAGGATTGCTGTTATTTCAGCAAAAGGTTCGAGTTTATTTCCAGATGTCTTACGTTCAACAGAGGGGTATCACTGCGTTCTCGATGTGCTTCAGGGAGCGGAGCAGCCTATTTCTAATGCAACTTTCTATGTAAATACTAGAATTAAGAGTGAGCTAATTACCCATATTTAAACGGCCGATACTGAATTTTTCTAAATTTACTTATTCCACTTATGTAAGGGTTGAAGAAATGACCATTTCTGGTCGTGGATGGTAATGAAAATGCTGGTGGCCTTGGCGTTAATGTAGGGAGAGTCCCGCGTCCCAATCAGAATTTGTGCTAAGGCAGAGATATCCACTGTGGACGATACTGCAATATGGGGGTGGTATAGATGTCATCCACCAAAATGGACGATGTACTTTGATATGAACCCCAGTGGTAAACGGTTCGTGATGGTTGGTTGAATCCATATCTAGGGCCTGAGTGAGCCTGCTAAACCGGCTACCATTTATTACGTCAGGTATGTCAACCAATCGTTTCCAAGCAACAAAACTCTCCGTTTATCTGTCCCAGATCACAAATTTGTCACCACTTCTGTGTGGACAACATATACTAGAATGACCAGATACGCCTGGAAGGTACTGATACAACGGGTATACGGGGATCCTAAGATATATTGCTCTATATCCGAGATGATGTAAATCAGGATGTGAAAATTGCAGTATTTACATCCATTTATGTTAGATTAATTTAGTAAGCACACACTGAAACTCCGTGTGGGGATTCCCAAAAGTTGTTAAAAAGACCTTTACTACCAGCAAATTTCGGAGCATGAATCTCCTAAAGTTAACTTATAATGTTGTTCCGATTGGTTTTCATGCCTTCCCCAACAACTCCCTAAAAGTAAAATCACTCGCGTTCTTGTGATGATATTCAAAAGTATGTAGATACCAATATTTCGATTCAAAAAACGAGTTCCGTGAGTTTAAAAGGAAGAAACCATATAAGCAAAGATTTTATGGTCATTTGACCACTCTATGAGGTAGACAAAAAACTTTGAACTGAATGCAAAGCACGGTTGGTTACATGTAGGCCTTTCGGCTGGTCCACTCTGATATTTGGCTCTAAATCAGTGTTTTGCTCTCAGTAGAGCTCCCCCGTCCGGATTAAAATTTGATTTCCGACCCTCGTAGTTATGAGGCGCGAGTGATAACCACAAAACCAATAACCCCGCAATGTTTATACTCCTTTCAAAATGATCAGGCGAACTGAGCACTACTCACCTGAGATTGTGGTCGAGCATTTGCGATTATGTCTATTCTGACTTTACTGGTGTTAGCTTACTCATTTTCCAGTCATGAAGGCTGGAATGCGAAATCCGATCCGGTGAGAGGTACGTATTGCTGCAGAACTATGTTATAACGACGAAATCTGAGTCCAGTGCACCTCTACGAAGCTGGTAAACTGAACGGGATACACGACGCAAAGCATGTGAGTAACTGCTGGTGTTGTTCAATTTGCAACAATTCAAATTCCCAACATTCAGTTACTGCTGAGGATTTTACAGGGTAACTAAAACTGTAAGAGCATTTGTTGGTGAAATCATAGATTTTTTCTAGCTGAGAACGCGCTTGTTTTCAGTATTGCTCACTTCCTTTCTCATTAATTACATAGTTAACGCATTTGAAGGAGACTTCTCAATGTGTGCATTTTTACGAAGTGATCCACACCTCAAGATTTCTCACGTAACATCACAAGAGGTCAACACAGTTTCTTTGAAACCACCATTAAGAGAATTTGATAGAACATAAAAATATACTCGTTTGAAACCTACTTTCTTGTGTCCATCGTAACTCACTGGTTGGCTATTGAAGGAAGGATGTTGAACACTTAACTCACCTGGTAATTTGTTTTATTTCGCCAAGATTTGACTTACATGCGCCGCTTGTGTGCTGTACTAACCAAGAAAGCTTCCGTGGACATTGATGTTGCAGGAGCACCCAAGTAAGTGCTGGTGATTACCGCGCAACTATTCGCCGTGATTGAATATGACGCGAAAAGTGGCTCACGCTATTAAAAAGCCTATACCAGTATAAGTAACCAGAACGTGTGTGCCAATGTCGAGGGGATGGTGTGGCAGGTCATTGTCAAAAGTCAGCCACTATGGGACACTGATTAGGGGAATTCAACTCGTGCTAAATTACTTCATCCTAAAACCCAGGTCAGAATTGTGTCGCATAAAGTGTTGAATGAGACCGGGCGACACGTACTCATCTACCTCTAGGATGACGTATTAAGCTTGTGTATTCGGCTCAATTTGGATCGTATGTATAGGCTGGAGTGGCATTATTTTCCTTCCTCAATTCAGCGAATTTATTTCAGCCGACACAAGATAGTGTCATGAAATTATATTCACCTGCAAAAATCTCCTTGTTAGGATTCATTAGTTTGGGTGATGAAAGATTAATATCACTCTTGTTAACGGTTTTCCGGAAGAATTTACAAGATAGTTCAGCACGAACCGCGTATGAAGTAAGGTTCAGCCTACGATTCACAGAGTAAACATTAGTCTTACAACGTACGCTGAACAATTAAAGAGCGTTTGAGGTCAGGTGATGCCCTCATTTTCTTTCACTACGAAACCAGTGGTTTTACGCAAGTGGTCCGAATCCCCACACCCTTAGTCACACAAACGATGTTTCAGTCTACCAGATCAAACAGCCGTGAGCATGGACCATTCCGTGTTAGCACAATTGAGTGCCAGGCTAGAACCAAGGTTTGCAAAACTTCGTAAACCTATTTCGACAAGCAATTACTAAGTGCCCTCAAAACGAACACTACGACGGAACCAGAATCATCGACCGCGAAGCGTATTCTGAAAAAACAGTGTCATCTTCTCAACACTTACGTTCCACGCTTTATTCTCAACTGAAACCAATCGTTTGTAACGGTTTGTAAAGACAATTTCAGTCCGATTTCTCTACCCAGTTCAAGCGTGCAGAAAGAACTGTTCCTGATACCGATCCCGTCGAGATAGCCTATTGGAGGTTTAATTCGAACCTTGTCAACATCAACAAAGATGCAGCGAAATCCGCATTAACCTAAGTAGTATAATATTCGCCCTATGTCCCTTGAGTATCACCTTTTCTCAGTAGCCCACTTTAATTTCCAATCGCTTATATCGAAAGGAGTTTCATCCTGAGGCTGTTGTGTTAGTGAAATTTACTGAGCAAAACAATTTTGAATCTACCCCAATGGCAGGCAACGCTCACTTTGAAAACTGAAGCTCGTTCAGCCGAAGCCCTGACTTTTCACAGTTGGGTCTCATCTAAAAAGTTTTATGAGAGTTACCCATAATACAAAACGACAGAAAATAGTCACATAAGCTGGGTTTTACAGTGCATTTAACAAACGGTAAAACTATTGCTTATACTATCTGATCCAACCAGACCGTTACAACGCAGGAGCGCCATCACAGTTCTGTCCTGCGGGTAGACACATTACCACACCGCCAGCTGTGAAAAATGTCCCACATGATATTCATTCCAACGTTTTCCCCAGTGCGGGTAATCAGATCATTGACATGGAAATGAGTGGTTATCACGACCAGTTTACGTAACTGTATCCACGACGCCGGTGTGCGAAAGGCTGGCGACCATGTGCGTACGACGTTCGGTCGCTGTCTAGCATGACCTTGGAACTGCGCTAATGAAACAGATGTTGAATCAAGTGACCTCCAACCCAAGGTACACGCTACGCCGTGACTCATCCGTACATCCACATAAACACAGCTGTCGCGTCGGTTGTTTCTGCGTTTGTAGTCGTGTGTGTGTGTGTGTGTGTTGTGGTTTACCCAGGATATGGTAATCGCCTCGCCCAAAATGCGAGGATGGGACAACAGTGATAAACCACGGAGAAGAATGATGAGCCACAAAGGTGTGTTGCGAGGTTAAAGGTCACTAGTTGAAACAGAATCCTTTCCAGCATCTACTGAGTGGGAAATCAAGCATTCTCAACGGAAGTTTTGGACGTGAAGGGAAGAATATCATGGCACACAGACGTCTGTTAGTTCAGTGACCTAGGTAGCATGTGTTGTTTGTAAATGGTCCTATGACGAACAGCCGTTTGCTGAACTGGCTTCACGTTTTAATAGCATTAGAACGATTAGATTGTTCTCGCTGGCTACTTTTGGTTTTCGGGTAAGGAAAAACTACTCGATTTATGAACCGAACACTGGATTTTCTCTACTTTTCTGATCTACTGCGCTCAGCATTCTGTTCCAGATAGGGTTAGATCGGCCGCGTTACTCAGGTTTCGCGAAGCGTTGCACCTTTTAACCAATATAAACAGGTATGAACTCGAAATGAATGCCTTCGATGGGCACCACACTGGCCATGCAAAATTGAAACAACAATCTTGTGTGCAACAATAAGATGTCGCTCATCTGATTCTCTGCGAGGTAAAACTGCTTACTTCCATCCTAGTAGTCGACTGTACGGTCAATCGAATAACGAACTGGCCTTCTTAGGCAGCCAGGCTGCTTAAACGACCACGCTGTATGAATTTGAATAATATGGTGCAGGCGAAAACTGTGTTTAGGAGAGACAAGCCGATAACGCAACCCTGTTTTAATCTTGATACTGCTCTTACTTCGTTCAAAAATTGGAAGGCCACCAAGTTAGGTGTGCTCAGTCGTTGTTCTTTGACGAGTCAATCCAAGGTTTGTAACTCACTTGTGACGGTCTCATATAATAACATGAATGTCTAGGATATCAACATCTTCGGTAAGTGTTGACAATGTACAGATGTGGATGTAGCAACTGACGTTGACTGACTGTTGTTAAGAGAATTCAGCGGACATGATTTGTTAAAGGGATGCCGTCTGTTTGAAAATAAGCGCAACGGGATTTTTGTTGGGCTCGCCGCAGAACTCTGTGGATTTCATCAAATAACAGTCAGCCAACACTTTTAGTGTATCCGACTCTTTCTAACTGTTTCCAGTGTCTCAAGAATGGTTGCAAAGATAAAGTTGACGCTAGCTGTCATCAATGTTATGGCACATTTTGTGGATAATTACTTTACAAAATCAATCAATGAAAAATACGCAATGTTACTGGTATGAAAATGATCAATTTAAATAAAGAAATTGAAAGTCTATTCGCAACTGTTTGTCGACTAACACAAATGGATCCGTCCGCGGTCATGTTGGGGATGGTTGGAATGAGGGTATTAGGTGATTCAACATAAATGTCGGTTTCGAGATATGTCACACTGCTCGGATGATAACAGTCAAATTCATCCGATTGCCGGACCGTAAAATTTTTGTTGTAACTTCCAATTTCACTAATGCATTCATCAATCCAAGGTGTTTTTCCGATCGCAACATAAAGACTTTTAACTACACCACTGGTGATCTCTTCTACAAAGAAGTGAGGCGATAGTGTACGATTTAGGTCATGCGAGATTTCGCTGCTAATTGACAAATTCTAACGACTGACTGTTACAGTCATTTAATCAACGCCGGACTGCAACAGAAACTACGGTTAGGTGTCCATCATCCAGTAAGTGAATAGGCCTCGACTAGTTTTTTTTTTAGTGCATAGAACTCGCCATTTTACCAATAGGAAACTATACATGCTAACTCTCTCGTTGATAACCATGAGGAAATTAATTCTGTTGGATTAGTGTTGTGCCTCTTAACGGTACGATATCCGTTTCTATTGTACTCCGGGGATAGTGACAACGATGAGTGGTATCGCGTTGAACAGTTCTTTTATCTGGTGCCCGACCAGATTTCTTTCCTAATCCCGATGATCAACAGGTGCTTGACTCCATCAACGTTGAACCTGTTACGTTTAATCACCGGAATCGTTTGGACGGGCAGAGACAACGGATATTTAACTGAAGATTTTGGGTTACAAAGGAAATTGCATCACACAATAGCTGAACAGAATCATAAATCAGATGTGACAGCTAACCGATAATCTACTGCACGTTAGGACAGTAACACCATACCCCGAGCTGAGAAAGTCTACTTCGGCCGGTGGCTTTACAAACTTGTTTATGAGCTTCTTGTACGTAGTCAAATACTGTAGTTCGGATTTACTCGTATGCATTTAGTAAACGTATTTTCAGCGTAGAGCTGCCATTTGCATATTATGCATGGGTGTTTTGCTATCAGAGTGTACTAACACGAGTTTGTTTGGTTTGTTTATAAAGGGTACCTGTTTCTACTCTGGTGCTACCGTACAGCTAGCAGAATTCAAACTATGGCTTTCGATTAGTGTTCTGCTGTTTGTTTTCGACTAATTCTGACAGGTTGGGGAAGACTACACAAACCACGACTCTAAAAGCACGTGAATCGCAAGTCACAAAACTCATTCTATGTTGCAGCTTTCGGAAGTCACTGTTAACATGGTTAGTTAAATAAGATAAGTCGTTTTCATATCAGATAATGAAGTTGATGGATGATCTTATTTGCTGAGACTTAATCGTTTTTTGTCATGTCGATGGTGCCTTGTAAATTGTCCCAGTTTAGGCAGTTTATTTGAATGAAGCGATCCACTAGACGTTGTAACCGACCGACTACTCTCTGTTTAACTTCCTCGATTAGAGCTATGCTCCTAATTTGTTTGGGTATAAACGTCCCAGTGTGCTTTGAAACATCCGTCGGAAAGAACACCTCAGAATACTGAGACAACGAATCGAGGAGGTGTTTGTTAGTGGCTTATCGGAGTGATCATTTAGCAAGCATCTCAAACTTTGTACAACCACTTAAACAGAGGCCTTTTTGAGAACACTCACATAACTTTGATGAGTCTCGATAAACTTGCGCTAGATGTGATTCACCTAACCATTCTGTCTCCTGTTTCGTTTATTAGTTCATTTACACTTGCAGTGTCAGTCATATCGGCCGAGCAAATGCTTACTGGAGTCAAGGGATAGCCCAACACCTATTAAAATGGTTTAATCAGTTTACTGAGCGAACGGACAACCAAAGGAGCAACCGAACGCGAAACCTGGACATTATCAACTCGGAAGCATATCCTGGAGACAGGTCATAATGTATAACCAATCGGGTGGTTCACCGTGTTACTATAACACCCGAATCCCAAGATTCTGACTATCACTGGAGTTGTGTTGATCAGACAAAAAACAACCAGTGTTGTATGCGCAAAAGTCAATGGCTCCCACCGTTCACCTCCAGTTGTAGCGGCATTTTGACCCCAAAGTCACTGCTCATCTGTTAACGTCATGTGCCTTTGTTGTGTATTCTGTTTGCTTTTAGTATGTAGCTGATGAGATGGGTCGAACTGTTAACATCTCACACAGTTTGCCTGCTTGTTGCTTTGATGAATTGGATCGAGGGAACGCGGTGCTCAAGATCTCTTTGGACAAAATATCTCGCTTACTCTCCATTCGATGTTGACACCTCTTTAGGTTCAACTTTAAAGCACTGTTAAATTAAAGTTTGCTTAACCGAAGTGATCACCAAGAAAATCAGTCTTTGTTCATTCTCTGTTACCGATTCTCTATTTCCTTTGGTGATAACATGTTTCTCGAAAGCAATGATACGCCCGTTTCCCATGGTTTCTTTTCAAGAAAAATGACGCCTCCATGACATCATAGGTAAATAGAACCGACGCAGGGTACACGGACTGCGATTCTGGCACATCCGTATCAAACATTCAGTCATCGAGACACCTATTGACAATGGTCTGCTGATAAGGCAAAAATCAGGACAACAGAAATCATCAATTAGACCACCGTTTTTTGGTGTAATGCGTGATAACTCTCTCAATCTACATGCTTAGTGGTACCATGCAATGCTTCTGTCGGATTTGGCTCATTCGTTGTTCGCATTGTCCTCAGATGACTTCACAGTCGCCGGGGTCGGAGAATCTGAGTTTTAGCAGAAGTGTGCGAACAAGCGAACCCGTCAAGGCTAGAAACACAAGCACACATACGCACACAAAACGCGGTGGCACCCCAAATGCGTGGCGACCATGCGCATCCTGTGAGGTCAGCGGCCTGCAAAGTTAACGTGCGTGTTCCAACGTTGGAAATATGTCAGTTTGGTCAGCTCTCCATTGCCTGTCTGCTTGTCTATTTGTCTGTTTATCGACCTATTTGGCTGTAGGTAGTTTTGTCTGTCTACCACCCAAGTGCGAACAAGGGTTGAGTAGCGAAAGGCTACGTTCTTTTGATAATAGTCGCGAGTACGCACTCCTACACTCACTCACATATACGCACGGGTATGTCTATGCACCAGCGCACACACAAACTGGTTTATTTGAGGTCAAACCTGAGCGCGTCCGCGTGCACGTAGGACAAGCTGACCTGAAATGAACCTCTGTTACCATAATCACAAGGTCGCCATTACCTTAAATGACCTCTGCAAAAAGATCAATAGTTTGACTGTTATAGTTAGCCTCGGGAACCAAGTGGACATTCGAAAATGGTGTGAACCTTATTGGCATCGTAGCATACAAATCAACCGTTTGTACTCTGACTGCCCGTTACACTTTTGCACCAACTGTGGGCAATATAGATACACCGGGGCCAGCTTTCTTTCGTAGTAGGAGTTCTGCTAATGGTCCTTTAAAAGGAAACACGCATCAGCCAAAGGCCCAGTAAGTCATCCACACACATTACAAAAACGAAAACCAACATGGCGCTAAAAACACAGTGGTTCGCTCTGTTACACAATTCAAACTCAACCTGTGTTCGCCTACTAGTTTCCACTGTACCTTAAGTCGAAAGTGATGTGGTGAGATCAAATTGATAAAGTATTTTGTACTGATAAGACTTGCGTATTCAGGCAGTATGGGATGTTCGGTGTTTATATTGGTGATTCAAGCCCATAACCAAGTTGGCTACGTACCACTAGTTTATCGTTGATCAACTGGTTAGTCTTGAATCGTAAATGGCAGTCATTGTACGAAAAACTTCACAATACTTCCATAAACTACATCAGTTCCTCCGAGAGAGATCAGTGGTAAGCCCGAACAAATTGGTCGTTTCTGGGAAATATTGTACCCATATATTAGCGACACACGAAACAGCAAAGACTCGTCGTAACCACTATCAAATGGTTGATAGTTTTTCTTATACCTTGTTGCTGTACTGTTATTAAGATTTACTGGTGTATTCCGGATAAAGCAGCAAGCCAGTTCACAGGGCCATCTTTATGCCGCATCTTCTGGCTTGAAGAATACAGATCAGCCGCCCATCTGCAAGTATGAATAACATCGTGTAGGTAAAATGAGGTCATATTTCTGTCTACCTGTAGCCTACAAATAATCGAATAGACTGGAGGCTAAGGGATGCCTATAATAGAGAGCAACAACGAGACAAGTGATAACTAGTCCTGGAAACTCGGTAAGACAACGAAATCTGCAGAGACCGGCAGTTATGACTGTACGCAGATGAAATGTCTCACGTAGATTCTAGCCCATATTTCGAGGACTAAAAGTGTAGAGACAACTGCGATAAGCTATCGGATCTATGGTTCTAAATTTTTACAAAAGCTCCACAGTGGATGGAAAGTTATTAATCTCTTTAGGGAAGTGATATTATTTGAGTAGACTTTCTGACGTGAACTGCTGTACTAAGTAATAAACCTACGATGTTATTAAAATCTTACTTGATATTTAATTCTTGCCTTTCTTTATCCGCCTAACTAAATTCCGAACAAACTTTGCCCATCTTATCAAACCATTTACTGTTAACTGTGTTCAATATTCTTAGTTAGTTCCATTCTCTTGTTATATTCGTACTTGAAGACTGCAGATTATGAAACGTACGCAGGATCTGTTTCTTCAACTACAAAAGGGAAAATAGGACTCCAGCTGTAACCAGTTTACTTTTTAATCAGCCTAACTGCTACACGTTAAGAAAACATTTGTTTAAGCACGGGAACTTGGCCAGATAACAATCGTGTGTGTAGGTGATTTTAGTTTCAATGGACAACAGACTGCCTTATAAACAGATTGTAAAAAAAAACAGGCCTTTTGTTTGGCCAAGTGCTACGGATTGAGACCGTAGTATCACGATTTTATAACTTCTAGCTAGACGAACACAATTTCTCTTTTTGAAACCAAATGCGTTCCCAACAATCTGTGAAAATTTGAACGTAATGGAGTGCTCCATTTGGCCACAGCGTTTGTTCAGTATGAGCAATAACCACTTTGGCCATACTATTTTGCAAATTTTCAAGTGATATCAGCAGTGTGTTCAGTCTGTCATGGGACTGTGGACCGCGTAACAAAATCCGGGATCAAAACCAAAGTGCTTAGCCAAAGGACACATCCCCCAACCTAGTTGGGTGACAGAGTGGGCACAAAACACCGCCGAAACAACGGCCACTGTGTGTAGAGTAGGGGTGTGCGCGCATTTTCAGTCAGGTCGTTCGGCCCAATCGACCATGTGATTTTTGGTGACGATCGACGGACAACACCTGACTGTTCACACATCTCGGTGATCGTTTCAGCGCTTGAAAGGCAGTGCTGAACTGGTGAGTGCAAATTGACAAGGTAAAATTACGATATTTCTCTGACAGGTTTTGTCATCACGATAGTTTTTCCACTCACCGACAGATAATGAAAAGCTGTGTTCATGGCCGGAACAAGTTTACAAATCATTGAGGCTGGTCGAAAAGTAGCACTTTTCCCTAGAGTCTGAGACACACCAAGGTGTTTTTAGGTTTGTCGCACCATTTTTGGACACTGACGTAACTTATTATAACTATGCTGTGAAAACAACAAGCGTCACTTAGCACCTCTCAGTTTTGTAGCCTCGTCAGTGGATCTTGTTTTAGAGAGGAGGCGCACTAAATTAACGTTTTCCAGGTGTACGCAATAAACACTGGACGCGGAAAGATTACGGATAATTGAGAGACCCAATTTATATCGTTACCTTTACAATAGGTCTCGGTCAGCCCTAAAGGAAACCGATAAACGCAAAGTGCTAGAGAGGTCCAGCATCCGGCTGTTGAACGCACGAGCAAGTCGGAAGTGTGTGTGGCACCATTGGTGCGCATAGACCGACGTGCATGCGAATAAACAAACGTGATCGCACGTAGCAAGCGGACGCCAGGCAAAGATCCTTACGGTGCTATATAGAATGTGAACTAGGATTTTGGAAAGAATTTTACACACTGTACCATAAGCAGACCTCTGACACAATGTTGAAAACTCGCTACCTTCCGGAATGAAATCAAAAGCAGACCTTGTAGCACAAAGTAAACATCAGTCTATTGAGTTTCTATTAGTTATTTTGTATACAAGATGCATCAGTAAAATGAAGAACCACAATTGATGTTGACGATTTCTTATTGGTCAGCTCAGCCCCGCTTGTAGCGCGTTTGCTTTAACGAATGCAGCAATTAAACAACTGTTTTTACCCCGCTGCTCGTTATAACCAAATCGGATGCTAGGGCGATGTGCTGTGCTGTTTGGTCACCGCGCTGACATGTCAGTCTCCTCGCGTTGTCAACGGTGACTGACCGTGGCCCTCTGTGAATCGCCGGTTGACTTCGTATCGATGCTCCTGTAGAGTCCAATTCCCGTACAACCTCCAGGTCACTAACTAGTCCATCCAGAAGGATAGTGCGAACGTAAGCTTTCGATGTACGTGAGGACTAGCTGTGGGCAGCCACCTTTGGCCTGGTCTAGCCTATGCCGCACCAGCTTGTGATTGTTACCGCACTTCTCAGACGCCGTAGGTGGGAGAGTACTAATACCAACAGTTCCTGGCGAGTCTCTTCTCCTACGATGCCGAAACGATTGGGGAAAAAACTTTCGCGCGATGAGATTTTGGGGTGAAGAAAACGTGCTGTATGACGGTGTTCTAGTTGCGAATTTCGGTTGACCCAGGGCGTGAGCGAGCGGATGAAAACGGAAATCCTGTGAAACGTGGATGACGAGGGTATGAATCGAATACGTCTCGTGATATTTTCACAAATCTGCGAGATT
This sequence comes from Paragonimus westermani, assembly GCA_008508345.1. Lineage (NCBI taxonomy): Eukaryota > Metazoa > Platyhelminthes > Trematoda > Plagiorchiida > Troglotrematidae > Paragonimus > Paragonimus westermani. Next base: position 35,284 of record QNGE01004619.1, read on the forward strand.
TTCGTTTTTTTTTAAATACTGAAACAGAGCGAGATATAACAAACGCCAGTCTTCTGTTACACGTCTAAGCCAGTGCGACGTACGACCTGAACGCGGCGTCGAAAGGTTGAAGGCATGACTGGATGGGAGTGCACAGCGGGAGTGTAAAAAATCTTCGCAGGTGCCGTCGGTTGCGACAGTTCCGCGAAGTGCAATGACGAATGGTGGCAAGACGCACAAAAATCATCCTCCGTACGTTGTGTGTCGGCCATAGTTGAGAAGTCGAGGATGTCCTAGCCAACAAGTGCTGATACGCATGACACAACATTAACCACAACGTTGGTACTACCAGAAAAATGTCATGTTTTTGCCAAAAGTTGTGAGTTGGAATCCAGATGGCACACTTCGCTGGGAGAGTGACGCTCAGGAAGATTACAGAAGGCCCATATCAACGGTTTGTGATCGGTGAAAATCACGAATTGGCGACCTTTGAAGGCGTATCGTAACTGACGGACGGTCGAGTAGATACCTAGTAGCTCATGACCGAACGTGTTGTATTTAGTTTCTGCGGGCAATAAGCACCTAGAGAAAAGCGAAGGTGTTCTCCAGAATCCATCGACGAACTGTTAGAGCACGGCATCAACAGCTGTGTCAGGTACTCCTACGGCTATACTGGTTGTGGCTTTTGCGTCAAACTAGTGCAACGTCAGTGCAGCAGCCAGCGCGTCTTTTGTGCTTTTGGTAACCCAGCGCTACCGTTTGTACGGCCACGGAGTACACCTATCAAGGGTTGTATAAGCTGTGTATAAGATCCATAAATCTGATTATGACGTTGAAACGACGGACTGCAGCGAGTGCTGTAGGGCGCGGGAAGTCTCGAAACGCCTATACCCTTTCGATTAGCGGCCTAATGCCGTGCTGATCGATGAGACGCCAAAATAAGTCGACTGCTGGTTGGCTGAAATTAGGCTTATTCATAGATCGTTCAGAAAACAATCGCAGTTGGTTCCGGTGCTTTTCTTCAGACAAGCTTTCCACGAGAATACTGTCGATATAAGGATGGACGAAGTCCAACCCCTTTGTGACGCCGCTGATAAAAGCTGAAAAGTTTGGGCGGCGTTACGGAGACCAAACAGCATGCGCAAAAATTCGAACAAGCCGAATGGTGTAATCATCACAGTCGACGAAATCGCCGGCAGCAACTGGGATCTGGTGGAAAGCGCGAATCAGAACGAGCTTCGAGAACACAAAGACGCTTTGAGGCTAGCCATGGTGTGCTGAATATGCGTAAATACTGCAAGTTATGCAACGAGTTGTGACGAATATCACAATGGAAATGCTACATACCAGTCTACTCATGAAGTACTTGACATTTACTTAACGGGGCAACGCAGAGTTCGTGAAGATATCATTCTTACCTTCTGCCTGTTCCCTGGGAGATTGATAATAAAACCGGTTACTTCTACCGGTCCAAATTGGCTATAGGGTCGCAACAAAAGTTGTGCAAGATGAAATTTACGAGAGCAACTTTGTTCTGTCACAGACTGGCTTCCCACTGGAATAACTTGTTGCTAAGTGAAGATGGGGCTGCAGCCAAGCTACAACCTAGAACATTGTTAGACTCTTATCTAGCTAGGACAGGTAGATTGTGAACGACATGTGTCATCTTTTTCCCGTATCGTGTTGACCCCAGTTGGATAGTTTGTTTATAAAGAACCGATCTACGCCAGTTTTCCCTTGGATTCTTTCAGGAATGTTGACACCAGCGTGAAATCGGGGACTCGGGCTCTTGACCTCGCACCCACTTCTCAGTCACACAATCACTGCCAGTCTCCAGTGAGAGAGCGACTTATTTTGGGTCTAGTGATTTCTCCTGTGCTGCTAAAACTTATGGGTAGAAAAACGCTTAAAATGTGCCGACAGACACACGTAATTACCCACAGTCAGGTTCGCGGGTGACCGATATGGGTGAGCTCGTTTGAGGGACTCGCGTGTGGGTTTGCATGCCGGTCGAACGACAATGACAATTTTGCTGTGGTTGAGCCAATTCTTTCCAGCCGAGTACGGTAGTGATAGTGTGGACAACCGGGTTCAGTTTCGCTCACGACGTCTACTAAGACGACTGAATGAAGTAGGTCAGAATGACTGAGCTGTAGTTTGTTTGAACAACTGGTGGTTTGGACAGTTGTTGGTAAGTGCATTTGGTAAGTAGGATGACCATGTGACCTACAAGACCGGTCCATCAAATCTCTCATCTATCAGTGGTTCATGCAAACCAAAACACTTTGTCAGTTCATGAATTAAATGGTCATTATACAGTAGTTGGTTCAAGTCTCGTCGAAGATAAAAATTTTCGCACTCATGTCTGCCATAAATTACCAACTTTGCCAAACTACCAGTTGGTAATTCACTTCCAATGTTTATCATTTAAGTTGGTGGAAACGGTTGTGAACAGCATGAGGAATTCTATGGGGACAGTCAACCACTTGGATCATTTAGTAGATTGTGATATAGAATACTGAGCGGGTAACTGAGTTCAGCGGTGACAGCGCTGGACCCAAGACATGGCTTCGTAGCTGGTACAGCGCTTGCTGCTTTCTGTCACTGGTTCGAATACAGAGAAAGTTCAGATTTTTCACATCCGGCCCTCTTCTAAATCATCAAACTGTCTGAACTAAACTGAACTCAGAGGTATGTGCAGTGATTGTTAAACCTGACCGGAAGTCATAAATTCATGTACAGTAGAACTATTGTTGTGACTCCGTCGCCTTACCCACCAACACACGGTTGGCGGCATCTGTAAAGGGATTGAATTGGACAAACGCATCGATAAGAAGTCAACCATTGATTCGCAGAAGGCTACGGCCAATCAGTGTCGAAGACGCGAACAGACTGGTATGTCACCGCGGGGACCAATCAGCATGGCACGCTGCTCCAGCATCGGATTTTGTTACGACGAGCACCGGAGTAAAACAAGTTGTTTAAGTGCGTCTCGCGTTAAAACAAACGAGCTACAAGCGGAATCGAGCCGACCAATTGGGGAGCGAAAGCGTCATCACCAATTATAATCATTTTACTGATGCCCCTAGTCTATAAAAAAACCCAGCAGAAACTCATTAAACTGAGATTTGCTTTGTGCCACGAAGACTGACTTTGCTTTCGTTCCGGAAGGTAGCGATATTCAACAGCATCCGACTCGGATTAGCCTGTCACAGTGGCCGGAGCTAAAGGACGTCTGCGCTTGACCATCACCATAAGTGGCTTGTGCTGCACCACTTGCGGTTCCACTCACACATCACATAACCAGTGTAAACCCGAAGGAATAAAACCGGTAGGTGTGTGAGTGGGGCATTTGTGTCCAGCCGGCCAATGCTGGCTAGACAACTGATTGGCTAGTAAGGAAAGGAAACCCTTATCTTGCTGAGGAGTAGTCGGAGATTTGGTTTATTTTAAAGTTGAATATCACACACAATTGATCGCAGCCTTCGCATTCAGGTAGACTTTCCAGCCAGCCTCTTTCTGAAAGAAGCACTAGACACGAGTTCGGCTCTCATTAAAGCTCGTCAATAGTGCATATCCTTGCCACGACTGGGATTTGAACTCCGGCCATTACAATCATGAGGCAACCGTGTTACCCACTGCGCCATTGACCTCACATTAGGCACGACCGATTTGTCAGATCTGAACGCTCAACCACTTACGCTTGCTTAACTTCAAACCCTTATCTCTCGGAGACTAAGCAGTCGGGGCGACTGCAATGACAAACTGAGCGGATAGATGTGTAAAATTTAATACAAGAATCATTTCAGTATAGGAGTGCATGTTAGTGCATTCTAGAGAAGACAAGGATGGAAGACAAAATTTAGAGCGAACTACGAAAAGAACAGGCAAACCATTCATCATACAATACACCAACAAAGCTGGGGAAATGAATGGGTAGGAGATTTCAGACACCCAGATGTCTGAAAAGTGGAACGGATTAGTTGCCATACGACCATAGTCATGACCGATACAACCATTAACAGAATCAGAATGAATATACTGGTATAACTTACCTGAGCCTAACGTACTCGTCGTCTCTTCGCTGACGGTGTACTATGAGCACGTTGTTGACCTACTAATCCCAAACGGTCAGCACATTTGCGGCCTCAAACATCACAACGCCATATAGTCACGTCACCACCATCTGTGACATCGATGGTTCCCTTGCGAACCGGGTGTTTTCGTTCTCGGCAGCGCAATAACTGCTCGTTAAAATTTCGGACGCCCTTCCGGATCGTATTCATCCAGGCTGTCCGGTTTAGTCTAAGATCAGTGTTACGACGTGAAAGACTTACCTGGATGACATTCTGGTATCTCCGCTTTGGACAACCGGGATTTCTCTTGCATGATTTCACTTGCTCATACAGCAGCTGTTTTGGAATACGGTCATCGCCCATTCGGTGGACGTGACCTAGCCAACGGAACCGGTTCAGCATCAGCATGGCTTCAATCCCGTTTATGTCCGCGCGCCACAATACCTCGGTGTTCGGTTGGCCAACGCACACACATACACACAAGCCGAGTTTCACGCCATTAGACAACCCGGAACACGTTGGTGCGTCAGTTCCTGTGCGTGTTTATGTGTGCGTGTTTTCGTGGTATCTAAGGTACTGAGTATCGTAGGATACCTTTCGGTTTAGCTTGACCACGTTAAGTGGTCGAACCGGTATTGACTCGAAATCAGTTAACCTTGGGGTTAACAACACTGCATGCCCTCTGTAGGGATATTTTTGGTTAAGCACAACAGTTACCTATCTTTACTACCCCTGAATAAAACCTGTGAACGACCGTTTGAGACCAGTTCTGTCTGAATCTGAATTGCAATTATTGACTTACCTAAGCAGTTTCAGTGAAATCACTATAACGGTTGGCCCCAACCGATTCGGATTAGCTTGTCACAGTGACCGAAGCCAAAGGACGCATGCGCTTATCCATCACTGCAATTGGCTTGCGCTGAACCACTTGCAGTTCCACCAACACACCACATCCAGTGTAAGACCGCAGGAATACGACCGGGAGGTGTGTCAGTGGGGCATTTCTGTCCAGCCGGTCAATGCTAGTTAGTCAGTTGATTGGTTAATAATAAAAGGAACTCTTATCTCTCGGAAACTAAACAGACAGGGAGACTGCAATGACGAGATCTACACTGAGAAGAAAGATTTGTGAAGTGTACTACAAGAACCGTTGCGATATAGGAGTGCAGGTTAGTGCATCCCAGAGAAGATAAGAATGAAAAAATAATCACATTGAACTGTGAAAGGCCAGACAGACCATCCATCATACAGTACACCCACAAAGCCGAAGAAAAGAATGGATAGAAGATCGTAGACACCCAAGTTTCTGAAAATAGGAGCGGATTATTTTCAACGACCAGGCTGTTGACCGAGGCAGTCAGTAACAGAAGTAGAATGGTTATACTGATATGACCTACCTGGGCCTAACGTACTCGTCGCCTCCCCGCCGACGGTGTACTGTGAGTACGCTGGTGACCTACTAACCCCAAACGGCCAGCGCATTCGCGGCCGCACACATCGCAGCGCCATACAGTCACGTCACCGTGACCTATGGCATCGATGATTCCGTTGCGTGCCGCACGCTTCCGCTCGCGGCCGCGCAATAACTGCTCGCTGAACTTTCGGACGCCCGCCCGAACCGTATTCCTCCAGGCCGTCCGATTCAACGCCAAATCTTCCCAACATCGAAAATCAATGTTACAACGTGAAAGACTTGCCTGGATGACATTCTGGTATCTCCGCTTTGGACCACCGGGATTTCGCTTACCTGTTTTCACTTGTCCGTACAATGGCTGCTTCGGGATACGGTCATCGTCCATCCAACGGACGTGACCGAGCCAACAGGGGTGACTCAACATCAGCATGGCTTCCATCCCGTCCATGTCCGCTGGCCGCAGTACCTCAGTGTTCGGAATCGTATCCGACCACCGACTACCCAAGATGCGCCTCAGACACTGCATATGGAAGCGGCTCAGATAGCTCACGTTCCGCTGGTACAATGTCCATGTCTGACTGTCATGCAGCAGTATAGACAGCACAACCGAGCGGTAAACGCATAGCTTGGTAGTCATCTCCGGTCTGTGATTGAAATCACTATGGTTGGCGGCATCCGATTTGGATTAGCTTGTCACAGTGACCGAAGCCAAAGGACGCCTGCGCTTATCCATCACTGCAACTGGCTTGCGCTGCACCAATTGCAGTTCCACCAACACACCACACATCCAGTGTAAACCCGAAGGAATAAGACCGGGAGGTGTGCCAGTGGGGCCTTTGTGTCCAGCCGGCCAATGTTGGTTAGCCACTTGATTGGCTAATAGGGAAAGGAAACTCTTATCTCTCGGAAACTAAACAGAGAGAGGCTGCAATGACGAGATCTAAACAAGGAAGGAAGATTTTTGAAGCGTAATACAAGAAGCGTTGTAGTATAGGATTGCATGTTAGTGCAACCTAAAGAAGATGGGGATGAAAAGCAAATTTCTCGCTCAACTATGAAAAGCCAGGCAGACCATTCATCATACAGTGCACCAACAACGCTGAAGAAGAGAATGTATAGAAGACCACAGACACTCACGCATCTGCTTTTTGTCTGGCTGCTCCCCTTCGGCCAATCTGACAAGGTTGAACCCGCAAGGATCGTAGTCATAGTCAGCACAGCCCTCCGGATTGAAATCACTATACTGGGTTCAACACAGACACATACGTGACGCAATTCTCTCTCATCTTTTCTTATAACATCGCTACTCTGGTTGGTAGGTTATGTCAGTGGGGCTTTAAAAACCAGTCACCCACACACGCCGCTGTTCGTGTAGTGTAGTCCTGGTGTAGATGCTATTTGAGGTTTCATGCAACCATTGTACTGAAACGGTTTCTTGTTTCACAACCGTTTGTAATTGTTACAGTTATGGTTCTTTCTCAAGTCCATACAATCACACAGGTTTCATCAAGACGTCATAAGACAAACCGCAAATGCAAAAATACAGGGAGTGACTTTTAACGAATGATAATAAAGACTACTACCAGACATTGCATACTAATTGGTTAGGCTCAGACTGAACGTTGGTTGGGTATTACGTCACACGATCAGGGCTAAGTGCTTGTGTGTGATTGGACTGGATGCGGCTGATCCGTGACCACGGAAGTTGCAAGGACTGAGCAAATTTCTTTTCAGAACGCAAGTTAGGGTTACGTAAGCTGATTGCAGTCGATTCGGCGGTCGCCAGAATGCGCTGACCGAGTGTTTTTGTTTGGGCGTTGACGACTCTGTAGCTAACCCGGAATGCTTTGTTTACGTCTATGCGATGGTTGGTGACCGTGTGACGTGAAATCTAGCCAACGTCCAGTCTAAGCCTAACCAATTATTATGCAGTCTGATAGTAGCCTTTATTGTCATTCGTTAAAAGTCACTTTTGTATTTGCGGTTTGTCTTACGATGTCTTGATGAAACTTATGTAACTGTAATGGCTTGAGAAATAACCGACGAAAACAGTTGATCGTCACATCATTACTTCTGGTCTTATGGGAATTTCACGACAGTCATAGTTGTTAACAGCGATGGTCCCTTCTTGTTGTGTTCAAGTACTAATGAGTAGACGGGGATTTGGTTTATTATCAAGTTGAATATCACACACAACGAATCGCAGTCTTCGCATTCAGGTAGACTTTCCAGCCAGCCTCTTTCTGAAAGAAGCACTAGACTCGAGTTTCGCTCTCATTAAAGCTCGTCAATAGTGCATATCCTTGCCACGGCTGGGATTTGAACTCCGGCCGTTCCAACCATGAGGCAACCGTGTTGACGACTGCGCCATTGACCTCACATTAGGCACGACCGATTTGTCAGATCTGAACGCTCAACCACTCTCGCTTGTTAGCAATGATCAGGTTGCCCGATCGTCTCAAGAGTTGACACAGTAAGTGTCCTGTTAACTCCGATCGATAAGTCCGCGATGAGGACTTGTGAGACAGGTCGAGATCACTGATCTCATTAAACGTGCAAGGCGATATCTTGGATTACTGTTGAGTAGTCGGGGATTGGGTTTCTTTTTAAGTTTAACATCACTTGCGTTTGCTCGCATCTTTCGCATTCTGATAGACTTTCATTGCTCACAGACGAAAGTGACTGAGCGTTCAGATTTGATAATTCGGTCGTGCCTAATGTGAGGTCGATGGTGCAGTGGTCAGCACGGTTGCCTCATGAAAGCGTGGCCGGAGTTCAAATCACGGCCGTGACAAGGATACTAGAACGTTGTTGCCGAAACTTTGTCGACAAAAACAGTTACACTCTGCATATTCACCTTCAGAACGAACGCATGGGCAGGCAACTGCCGCAGATGAAGGCTAGACGAGAATAACTACCTGAAAAGCTATTCGAAATCCTAACAGAGCAATTAGATTCCAAAACCAACTGCAGATGAATTGTGCAGTCCCAATTGTGCTTCGGCGGTAGTGGACGCGATTTCTTAACTAGTCCTTCTAGAAAACATGGACAAACAGACAGATGTTTGTGCATGTTAAGTTGATGGATAAACTGTTTCACCACGGTGAACGAGGATGCTCTTGTTCTTTCAGCTCGGCAAACAAATCGAGAACACAGTCATCCAGTGAGGTCGTGAGTCACACGGCGCACTGCATCCACGTCAGCATGTGATCCACCTTGATGCATCCGGCGTGTCTCATTTTTCAGTTCAGCTTCGAAGTGTAGTGTTGAGAGACACTGATGTTGCTTACTAAATACAGGCAAATGTGTCACTTTGAATAAAATATATTGTGGAATAAAGTAGAAACACTGGGACTGGACAACATGCCAGTCGGCGGAAAATACGTCAGCCATTGGATTTTCAGATAGAACAAGTGAGTGGGCCTTACAGTACCCGACTGGTGAATGTGACGCTTGTCACGGGGAAAATGTCTACACAATATGCTCAAACAGTCATCGAACGGAATGTTGTGACATATTCATTCAGCGAACATACAATGCAAACCAGTCAATTGGAGAAATAACGACAACTCATATGTGCCTATATCTTCAACTATTCAGCTGTTCTGGTTTGGTGGTCAGACGTGCGTGCTGTGCTGATCTGGAGAGTTATGCTGATTAAGGCCTCGGGCTTGTCAGGTACAATTATGTCAGACAGAGCATAGGGAGGAGACCGGAGTTAAAGGGTTTTACATCACACTACTGACTATATAAGGTTGCTTACGTTGTGAAGCATAGCTTTATGAAGGTACAGGGGAATTATATTGGTAACTGCATAAAGGAGAAGCTAGTTAACAAAGCTGTTCTACGCGTTATCTTGCTCTGCCGAAAAACTTAGTGTTCCGCAAAGGCTTGGCGTAGATTTCAATATATATTCTACTCGCAGCAATAATCAGAATGAGACTTCATTGTCCTACTCATCGCGCCTCAGGCTGGGTTAGCTTTTCACTACCAAGTGAGTCATGTTTTTAATTCATTGGTTCCGGGTAATTCGGGCCTCCAGTCACGAATCTCTATGCACATCGCTGAAAAAGTATGGTCCCTAGGACACACATACGCTCATGGTTCATCACTTACTTGGTATGTTCTGTAACTTGAACTTCAAGTCGTATGCTTTTCTCATACACACGGAGGAGTTATACTGAAAAATTTGTCTTATGATAATGTTCCATACGGATTTGCAAACACAACATACGCACACTAACTTCAAAACTCAAGGTCCACTTCGAACTAATTCCTGATTCATCTGCCTCTCAGTCTGAGCACCATGCCGCCCGCATTTTACGTGAGTTACTGTGCCTTATTCTAGTCGGCGCAGTTTTAAGGTGAGATCAGTGCGCGATGCTAGTTACTACTTTTGTGGTTATTTTGTTTAGACTATGACATCCACATATTTTTGCTTGACTCAAAACGGTCATTTTTGGTCAATGACGTTTGTAGTGCAGTACTCAGAAGTTACTTACAGGATGACGGGGTTTCCGTCACGAAAGCACTTCATTTCGATTCAGTTAACTAACTTCATTGTTGTTTCAACAGCCCAGTTTACCAATTCAGTATCCCGTAAGTTCACAAAGAATTTACTAAAGCAGTCCATCTGCTGGAATAGGTTGGCCGATCGTCATTAACAACCACAGGCAAACTAAGCGGCAAAATGGACGTAAGAGCAAGAACCGACTGTCACGACTGAACAGTCACATGATTGATCAAGTAAGCAAATGAGAAATGCCGCGCACACACGAGTGCTGGAGGACGTACGTTCCATCAGTACTCGATGTATCCCATACACAGCAAACGGATGTCTGAAAACATATATTGTGCGTTCCTTGCAGTGCGCGGAATCCATCGTCAGACGCATGGAAGAATAAACAAAGAGGCTGGAGATGATCAGCGTAGAAGTGAAGGCAACTGTTATATCGCGGAGCGACCGAGTGGATGCAATTGAGCTGGAACGATTCCTACGACGCAGTGATATGGTACGCGCTGTTTTACCCGAAGAGCCGATTCTCCCAAAGCCGGCTACGAAGGAAAACCACTGGTCTCCCGAAAACAGCGTTTATTGTCTCAGCCCGAAGTTCCGAGTGCCGAAAAGCCGGTCAAAGTACAAAATGTAGCTCTTGCGTTTTTATAGCTCGTCAAGCCATAGGGTGAAAAAACAAGCTAACTAGCGTCCAGTATGTGAGTCGGCGCCAGAGGTACAAAAATTGTTGGTACATCAAAGGAATTCGGCTTTACAAAAAATGCGGTAAATGCTCATTCCAGTTAGTGGACAGTTTTTTGGGAGTATGTGTCAGCCTCAACAGCAACATTCCATCCCTGTTAAACAACTTACTTCCGTGACGTTCAGGAACATCTTTTAAACAATCCGCTTCATTGTAAGTGAGAAGTGACTCACCTCTTCACGGGCATAACGCACTGATTTCAAAAAGACCGGTTAAACCTTATTTTTGCATCAAATTGCGATTTGATCTGACTCTGTTTTATCAACTGGTTCCTCCAGTAGCTACTCCGTACTGGATCCTTTCCTTAGGCGTATCTCCACGATCACTATGTTACGGTTCATATTCTCTTCGTAGGGCTTTAGAGCCTCGGAATCATCTATCTTGACTAACCTGTCTGTAACGTGTCCTACGCTTCAAGTTGAACCTAGATATTCAGTAGTGGCCTGTATTAAAGAGATGTGAATTCAGTGCATAGTATGATCGCCCGTTCGTCCAACCCAGGTAAGTGCGGTCGCCGCACAGTGACTCGAATTTTAGACTGACCAGATTGACGCTGTCCTATATGTATCTATTGAATGATCGATCAACCCGAGTATTTCGGATTTTTTAGATGTCAGTAATGTCAGGACAGTACCGAGATATAAGCCGGCAGCTACCTATCGTATCTATGATCCACACAGACAATCATCACCAGGACGGTCCGTGAATGAGCTTGGAGAAACCTGCAAGTGGAGGTGAGAAGGCTACGCAGCCAAAATACACGACAGCGAATTCCACTCAGGATTGATGGGTTGCGAACTGACGGCTAGACTAAGTTAACCCAACTGGGATAGCTATGGTAGGAGTCAACCTCAAGGAAGTTAATGATGAACAGTTAATTCACTGCATATAAACCACATTGGGTACGAAATTTGCTCTAGCGATAATGCTCCGACTGGTAAGCTTTATCCACTATGGTGGTGCTGTAACCCCTCCCCCCCACCCGAACCACATGCTGGATCGCCCACGGGGTAGTAATGTGCTTGATAAAATTCAGATTTTCCTCCTTATCATAAAAAACGGAAAATCTCGGTCCCGAGATTGACAAGATTGTCCCCACAAACTGTCCAAAGAACGAATACAGAAAGGCACTTTGTTCTACTCCAAGACGTATGCGACAGGGTGAAAAACGGGATATTTATTTGATGCACGTTAACTTACAGACACTCTCGAATCGGACGATCGTGAGACAGGTGTTACAAGCAGTAGTTGCGGTCATTCAGCGACCGATTGTAGCGAGAAGGCGTCCAATAAAGCACAGTCTTTATTGCCCAAATCGCCAGTCACATGCAACGCGCTCTCTCTCGTTTGAGTCATAGTTCCAACCCGCAACACCGCCCCCCCGGTTTCCGTTCACATGTTGTGTGCACTTCTGACCGGTTTACGTATGTGATCGGCGCCTTCTACCGGGGGGTTTTCTGCCTGCCATTCCTCGTATGTTTGTCCGATTTCCTTGCGCGATGGCTCGTCCGGCTGCTCGTGCTGTCCGCCATCCACCCAGTGTTGGCCTTGACCATATTCCAACATCGTGCCGAGATGTTCCTCTAAATGTTTGAAAAACCACGCCTCCGATCTGGCCGTCTGTCGTATTTCGCCTGCCCTGCCTCGCCCGTTGGTCCGATCCAGTCGAGCGATGACTCATCCGGTCGCGCACGTTGTTCTTGATTCGATCGCGGCAGGCTTTTGAACGTACCCCCACCCGCGTTGAGGTATTCGGCCGAGCGCTCGAAAACTCGCACCTCCGGCCTGACAATCCACCACACGACGAGCATAGTGGACTAGAGGTTGACCAGGTAAAATACAGCGAAGGCTGCCTCTGGGAATTTCTGTTCATTCGGATTGGGCAAAATCATTTTCTCGATGAGGGAGGCGGTTTTGGACGAGAAAACTGGGGTTCTCTAACAGGGGAGCTTCAGAAACATCGTAGATGCAGCCAGACATGCACTCATGACCCAGATGAGTGTACATAGTCCATCAAGCGACAGAGCAGTGACACAACTCGTAGTAGTTAAGACAGCTTGCAAAGGACGACAACGACCACGTGCCAGCAAATAACGTACGATACTCACGCTAGCGATAACAAATCAATTAGATGAGGGTGAATCATAGTAATGATCGCACGAGTGATACAACATCCAGGGTCCAGTGGGTTGGACTCACCAGGCAGCCAAGGTTTGCCTGATTAATATGAACGTGGTAATAAACACATCGGTTATAAAAATGGACTGGCTATTGACAGAACGCCTGTCCGATGACATTTAGATTACTCGACAAAGTTGGTGTTTGTGGGGTGATAAAAGCGGTCAGGATACAACAAAGCCAAACCGTAAGCAAGCATATTCAAGGTTCAGCATTTCAACAATGGTATCCGAAAGGCACAGTTTCCAACTATATTAATTTGGTCATCATTATTAAGTGTAAGTGGTTGATGTTGACAAACGACTTAAGTGTTACTCCACTTATTTTGATGTAATCGACGTTCGGGAAAAGATATTTGGTGGCGAGGCAACTTTTTTCCGAGTGAATCATTTAAAACCGTCTTGCTAGATTGTTCACACACAACAGTGAATGTCGCAGTTCGTAATCAAAACAGTGCTAGGCTGTCTGATCGAACTGTCGTCGAAAATCACATTTTGAAACTGTTCCTTAAATAGTTAGCTGTTAGTTCATCTGAAAAGTTGCCTCATTCGGATATGTCATAGTTTATGCTACAAGATTATATGAATCCAGGCGAAGAATTAACACAGCTCGCTGAGTGCTTGCGCGTGCGCAAGAAAAGTTCGTCATCATGGAGAGCACTATGCCACGCATTGTTTGAATGACACATGTGATCAATAAAAGATACCCTATCGAAAAAAAACATAGCAACAGTGGTTTGTGCGGCACTAAGCAGCCTCAGTCTATGGGGAAAACAATACCCAGTTTAGAGAGAACCAACCGTACCGACACTAACGGTTGACGTTCAGCGACAGGCAATTTACATCTTGATTGATTGTTACGTTCTATGACCTTGCCTTAAGCGACTCGGTTGTTTAAAACTGACACGCGTTCAGAAAAATTGTATTAACTCGTTGTGGCTTAACCAAGGATTTACTTGATAATGAACGTCAGCACAACGCACAATATATTTTCGCATATCCGTTCTGTGTACGGTTCGGATGTACTAACTTTAATCACCACCTGTTACAAACAAATTTTTGATTGGCTGGTAGCAACTGACCACAATTCCGTTCGCTGCCGCTTGTGTGTGAGATCTAATTAAGCGAGCGTTTTCCAGACAGGCAACTACTCCATTCCAATTGCATTACAATAGGGAACCTGAAACGGGTACCCAAAAATCGTCCAGCAAACAAGGTAGAGGGCATGCTGTGGAGAGTAAACCTATGTCCATTTCCGAAGAAAGTACTCATGGTGAGCATCTTCAGTGTAATAATGTGGCGGAACATCGCCGAATAGAGCAAGCATTTTATAGTCTAACTAACACTGTCCGGCGCCACTTGATCACTTACGTTTATGGATCGGAATTCCGGTCCACAACACGACCATTCGAGTTAAACGCCTTCCGCACCTCTGCTTGCTCGTGTGCATCGGGCTAACGTTATTTGTCGTGGATGTTCACCCGTCATATCTGGCCTGTCGGTTCGACTTCGCTAAATGATTGGCTGTTCGATCTCTCATGTTGTCCATGATCCGTTTTGAGCTCTGTAAGTACCTTACCACCGTCTTCAGATTTTCCATTGAGTGCTTGGATAATCACTTCTGTGATTTGATCACTCGTCGGAATCATACCGCTTTTTGGAGTTCATGGAAGCCTTAAAATTTTGCCGATTCTGTGTCGTGTTTAACTCGCTTGCAACATCAATATAGTTTACCACACGTCATGAAAAACCCCTGCTGCGACGTACTGGGGCGTTGACTCCTACACCACGACGTGGCTACATTTGTGTGTGCTTTACTTTGGGCTACGAAAGCGTGTGGTGTGGTTGACGGTTTTCGAATCCACGCCGCGCTGTTGTAGTGCGATGTGGACAAGACAGTTTTAACACTGAATGGGAGACGTGATATTGCTAACACAGCGTTGGGGTCCGATTGGTTGTTTGGCTGGAGAAAAATCGGCCATGTAAATGTTGACTAGCTGGCATGTTCGGTTAAAGGTAACTATACCATTTTCCATATCTGTTTCCACTTTAGGCACAAGATTTTCCATTACATGCTAAAGCAAATCACTTTGGTGCATTAGAATTTCCACCTTAGATTCTTGGAAGTGACGGCAAGAACGCGATTGGACCAACTAACCGTAAGGGACGACCAATCTTATTGGAGTGCTTCGCATTGGCTAATTTGGTAGAGGATGTGGTTTAGGTTATTCGAGGGGTGTCAACGAATTTGCTTAATAAGAACGGGGTTAGCGGCCAAAGTGGAGCACAGATCACCTGACCCTGTTCCTACTAATTCATTAAACCGCTGGCCGTATTGGTTCCTTTGACAGGTGAAGGGTTGCGAGTGGTTAGGGGTGAGCTTTGGGGTCGTGGTAGACTTCAAGTTGTGATGTGAGAAAATTTTCATTAGTTCTCTCACATACATGGCTGGCGGACGCAAGTACACTTGCATCAGTCCCGAAACAGGCAGACGTATTATCGAAGCATTTGAAAGGGGGCGATAACTGGCGGACGTTTGCCCTTCTGAAAGGAGTCAAGTTTAATACCGCTTACAAGTGGATACATGTGGATTGCATCAGTTAAGAAACTCAGCCTCGTAAAGGACACAGAAGCAAGATTCTGACAGATCGACATGTTGCTGGAGTGGATTTCCGTGGACCCAACGATTACACTGCAATTTTTGAGACTGCGCGTGAAGGCTGAGTTTGAGAAGGAGTTGTCGACCACAACGATTAGTCGATACTTGGATGGCCGGTTCATAACTGTCAAGAAACTGCACCAAGTACCCATTGGTATGAACTCACATGAGAAATTTGGAGTTACGGCGACTGTCTGTCTATCGACTAACGGTGTTATGCAAATGCGAAGACTGTTTGCTGGATAGATGAGACAAACTTCAATCTGTTCTGTACGAGGTCAGTGGGACGTTCATTGAAAGGGACGAGAGCATGGGTTTCTGTAACAAACAGCAGAGGACATAAACTTCATTTGATTGGAACTATGAAACCAAGCTCGACAGTAGGCTATACGACGAGGCGGGGAGCATACAACAGCAGCGATTGCAGCCAGCTCTTGCAGAGCGCAACTGTTGGTGTCAACAAAGTTTCGGCAACAACGTTATAGTATCCTTGCCACGGCCGTGATTTGAACTCCGGCCACGGTTTCATGAGGCAACCGTGCTGACCACTGCACCATCGACCTCACATTAGGCACGACCGAATTATCAAATCTGAACGCTCAGTCACTTTCGTCTGTGAGCAATGAAAGTCTATCAGAATGCAAAAGATGTGAGCAAACGCAGGTGATGTTAAACTTAAAAATAAACTCAATCCCCGACTACTCAACAGTAATCCAAGATAACGCCTTGCACGTCTAATGAGATCAGTGATCTCGACCTGTCTCGCAAGTCCTCATCGCGAAGTTATCGACCGGAGAAAACAGGACACTCACTGTGTAAGCTCTAGAAACGATCGGGCAACCTGATCATTGCTCACAAGCGAGAGTGGACCCAACCAGCTAACCGTTAGTCCACGACCGAACCATCTTATGGTCCATCGCCTTTGTTATTCCCCTATGCTTCCTACCAACGGGACATTTGCCTAGCAATGGACATTACATTTTGGTGACCCTATTATCGCACGCCTATTGTGTAACGAGGACTCCCGTTTACCTTATTGGGCTTCTGGGGGGAAGCTCTATAGCGACATCTTAGAATGGCTTAATTTTTGTTGGTATTTTGTTGTAAAATTTGACAATTCCGGTCAAGACATGTTTTCTTTGACCCCAATTGTATATCCTATTTCCGCTAATAGCAAATTCTTCACTTTTCCCGTTCCGTGAGCTACAAGCAGGACGTCTGCTGGCTGCACAATTGCTTTTTCTAGGTCATGGCAATATACGTATTACTGCGCTGTTTGTTGTCTTCCGAACTTTTTTCAAGTTGAACATCACTCACATTTGATCGCAGTGTTCGCATTCAGATGGACTTTCCAGCCTTCAGATGAGATAATTCGGTCGTGCCTAAGGTGAGATCAATGGCGCAGTGTTCAACACGGTTGCCTCACGAAAGCGTGGCTGGAGTTCAAATCCCAGCCGTGGCGAGGATATGCACCACTGACGAGCTTTAATGAGAGCGAAACTCGAGTCTAGTGCTTCTTTTCTAAAGAGGCTGGCTGAAAAGTCTATCTGATCGGGAAGGCTGCAATCAGTTGTGAGTGATGTTCAACTTGAAAATAAACCAAATCCCCGATTACTCATAAGTAGTCTTCTGAACTGTTACTATTTGAGTAACTCACCGTACCTGGAGTGAAACTTTGTGGGAGATTCATCCACACTACGGACCAATAGTTCAAAGTCTCAACTGGCGAAACAACCAGTGGTGTTACTCAAGCACAAGTTTGGTCAGGACAAGTTCTAGCCACTGCGCGAGAAACTGACGAATGTCGAAGCTACTTCGATGCCAACAGCGACAGGGACTTTGCGACAGTTCCGTGGTCGTCACGGTTTCTGCAACCGTCTTATTAGAAACCTCGACTACCTAGTCAGTCTCATTGGTCAGAAAGAAGCAATCGAGCGTTTGGTGAAGAAGAGAACCGATCATGAATCTGTTAGTCAGTTGAAAGAGCTTTATTGTCGCAATGGATGCATGCAATGTATGAATCCAAGCCCTACTGGCGCAAGAAGGTGGTGTTGTTGGATGTGCCAGTCGAGTACCAACTCCTGTCGAACTAATCTATCCAACACCGGAAAAGAAGTGTTTAACAATAGTGTGAGCCTCGGAAAATGTAGGCCGTGCTTGCTAGACTGATATTTCCATTCGATGACCGACCAAAACTGTTGGAGTGTGTTAAATCAACGAAGGACTGTTGCGGAAAAATGGCCAATTGAGCATCACGAATTACAGGAGTACTACTTGACAATTTGCTGTGTGCCCGGAAAAAGCAATTGTGTTCCTGATTTACCCTCCTGAGTGCAACACATCGATGAATTCCACACGGATGTTATTGGTATGGGAAGTATTGAGCTGAAGAGCTATCCCAGAAATGTATAGGCAGCATAGAGAGTGGATATAGGATGTGGCTAACCAAATTCCACCGGGAGGACGACCGCCAGATGACGAGGAAAATCTGGAAGTAAAAGCGTTCAGAGTGTACTACTCAGACTTGCGAATGGATACTGTCGGAACTATAATGCGCCAAGTGTGAGAGGGAATAAACGTGCCGGTTGCCCCGGCGGAGTTGAGAGTAGCACCTTCATCAGCTGGCTCATACGGATTGTCATTGAGCATACGACGTGTTGAAGCAAGGGATATACCGGCCAGGAATTAAGGAAAATGTTAATAATCATGTACGAGCGTGCCCGCAATGTCAGATGTTGAAGAGCACTAACCACTCTGATCAGTATCCCACTTAACTGTGCTCGGTCGACGAAAATGGGTGGTTATGGTCAATGGGCGTGATCGGCCCCGTCTCAGTAACCACTTCCGGAAACAAGCTCATCGTAATTCTGGCTGAACACTTCACAAGACGAACCGAAGCTGCCACTATACCCGATCAGTGTGCATACACTGTAAGCAGGGTTACAATGGAACACATTTTTGCAGATCATGGAATACCACGATGCATACTGACTGATCAAGTCCCCCACTTCGATAGTGAAGAGCATCGAACATGTTTGGGGCACCTGCGAATCAAGAAAATTCGCAGAACATCATACCATTCTCACTCGAGCGGATTGACTGGAAAAAGCAATCGCACAATCATAGTGGTGGGTGGCGAAAGAAGGCAGCTAGGAGGAGATGTTACCATTGATTCTGCTATCAACCACAACGAACAACGAGGAAATCGTCGTTCGAACTAATGTACTGACGCGTTCCACGTCAGTTAGGTAATCAAGAAATCGGCCTGTGAAGACACCGACAGGTGATTACGCCCGAATTAGCAGAGATTGACCAGCTAGAACTTGATAAGTGCACAAGAGGTTGTCAGAGAGCAGTTAACTGCGAAGTTACCGGGTTGTTGTGAGCAAGTGGGTACGCGCACGACTCTCGTCCATTAAAAACTCAAAACTTCTTTCCTGGAGAGCAATGGAAACGTAGTCCCAATAGGCATCAGGCGAAAACAACGCGGTAAGAGTTTTGGGAGTAAACCGTACATTTTCAGCAACGTTTGGAAGTATGTCAAGTCGTTAGCTCCAGCCTCCTCTGGGATCAACGGTATCAACCAAGAGAAGAAAGAAAAGAAGCCAGAGGTGGGCTTCAGCCCACTCGGTGGTACTCAAAAAAGCGGTCCAAACGAGAAATGCGTAGAACTTTTGAGTCCGTTAAACAACGCTCGAAAAGGTACAGATAAGCGACCTTGGAGAATGTAACAATAGTTTCATGATTGAGGAAAATGACACTGAGTACGTATCAGACTTACGTCAGATGTACACAGAATCGTGTGTACAGGACAGTCAAGCAAGAAAACAGTTACAACCAGGATCCCCAGGGTGGCCAGACGATCGCTGGTCACTACAGGGTCGATACATCATGATTGATTGTTGTTCGACGGTTAAGTACGGGGATCAGCGGAGTCTTGGCGCAACAGGACTCTGATCTAGAAAGTCCCTAGCAGGGTGGATGAGACCGAGTGTGTTATTTAGACGTCCAGACCCAGTATATTTGATTGAGTAGAAGAAGAACTAGCATCGAGTTCATGGAAGCCAGCAGTGTAAATGGTATTGTAACGAGAAGGCGTCCAATAAAGCACGATCTTTATTACTAATAAGTAGTGTAGCAGAATAATGAATTTAGATGAGACCCAACTGTGAAAGTCAGGGCTTCGGCTGGATTCGAACCAGCGACAGACACGGCATGCCTCAACGCGGTAAGCGCTCTACCAGCTGAGCTACGAAGCCACACCAGGAGCTCGGAA